>JBDJHY010309753.1:0-19281 GCA_039654485.1 Withania somnifera | reverse complement strand
AAAATTAATTATTATACCAAGTTGTTGTTATAAGATTTATTGTGTAAGAGTCTAATATTGGTTAGAAAATGGATTGGTGGTCTCCTTAAATAGACTCAAGCAATTTTTTCCTAATGAGTTACCTTATAAAGTTGAGTTGGGTGCATGTGTCATAATTTTGTCTGATCTATTTTCGTCTGGTTTGATCTCGATTCTCTCTTCAATTAAACATGAGCATGAAAGCGGTATTATAGTTTGTGAGAGTCCAAAAAATAGACTATGGTTTTCTTATATGTACCTTGACAATAAATGAAAAGCTAGTTTAACAGTAGTCCTTATCACATCAAAATGTATAATATATGTGTTTACCGTCATTTTGATATAGTTGAATTTTTACGTGTTTTAAGAGAACGTTTTATGATTTTAGCTTCGAGTTAGTGATAAAATTAAAATAACTAAATAAATAGTGTAAATAAAAAATAAAATAAATCAACCAAGTAGAGACTAGAAACAAATCTTAGTTCACATGCAAGGGTTTGTTCTTAGTAATCACGGTCTGAGAGATTCCGGGCTCAGTGTACAGTGTATATGAACAAAAGTAAGTTAGGAAAGACTAATGCTTGAAGAAAAAACTAACACATTCTATTTCTTAGGAGATAAGGATGCATGAAAGCATATCATTTACGGGGGAGAAGGGATCTTTATTTATGGAAAATGAAGGGTGTCCCTCAATCAATCAAATTAAATTATTTTCTTCATTAATATTAATGCATCAGTTATTCCTTTGTCACATGTGCTCTAACCATTGGAAACGCCAACCCAGTATGCTATGTCTGAGGAGTATTCCTTTTCTATCATGGAATTTTATTTTGAGTGCCCTCAGCTCTATCATATTTGTTCCGGAGTTTTCCATAATTTTTTCCTATTCTTATGTTTTATCTCGGAGCTCATCCTCAAACAATCTCTCCTGTGCTTTTCATGATGGTATGAAAAGAGTTATGGTAAGGCTCAAGAAAGAAAAGAGTTATGGGGTGATCTTTACGTCAGCTATGTAGACTTTGCTCGCTTATGAAAAAAAAGTGGTGGTACAACCCGTCATACTTCTCGTTTGATCAAATCAAACATGTGGCAATCATATGAGGCTTCTTCCTTTGTAGTTTAGGAAATTCTGAATATAAACACTTCACTTTATCATAAGTTCCTCTCGCCACTTTCCTTTCTATAGGCAAAGGTTGTTTAGAATCAATTGTATTTGCAATCATTGCATTTTATTTGAGTTCCCTCAGTTCTATTATATTATTTCTCGGGTTTCCGACAGTTTTTTCTTATTCTTGTGTTTGATCTCGGAGCTCATCCTCAAACAATCTCTCTTGGGCTTTTCACGATGGTAAGAAAAGATTTATGGGAGAGTTGTAGGAAAAGAGAGAACGTATGATCATGCTCCATTTTTTATCTCTCCAACCTCTTTTACTTTGGGTTCCAGTTCAACCAACCATTTTTTCAGCGGTTTTGAATGCAACAGTTTTCGAATCATGGGATCGATTTGTTCTTTATGCTTTGAGCTATGCCTTGGTACTTACGAGAATTTTCTTACATGGTTTTTTTGTCCAAGGTTCTGCAGATCCATTCATTTTCAATCGCTTAGAATAGAGGAGACTTGCCTCCTCCCTAGCTTACTCTATATACCATCTCCGAAGCCATTATTGCTAAGTCACCAGTGGAAGGGGTGACATCCACCTTAGGCTTATCACATTTTCAGGGGCTGCATCTCGGCCCAAGTATGAGCCTTATAGGTGGAGGTGGAGGTCACATGTAAAATCTCCCGGATGAGAAGAAGGAGAATTGATGCTACATCAAAAATAGGGGCCTTGACACCTCGTTAGCTGTTTTAGAAAATCTTTTGTCAATTCTATCTTCTGTAGTAACTTGTACTTAACTCTTAAAGTAGTGTTTGAACTTGCGCATTTAGTTTTCTTTTTATTGATACAATCTTTCATGTTGAATTAATTTCCTCTAGGAACTCCTCTCGGGAGGGCCTTCTGTGTAATACCTCACACTTGGTTTAGACTTAGAAACCCAAGACTCAGCTTAGAAGATTTTTTCGCAGGTCACTATGAGTGCAGTTTTTGACTCGTGATGTAACTCCTCAAAAAGTTATCTAGAGTTCAAATTGTTATTTGCATGTGTTTTAGTTTGCACCTCTAGCCTTAATGTGAACTTAAATGGTTATGTTCCTCCTAAATATGTATGGGTTTTGAGTTGTATGTTTTTGACGCCCTCATAATCTACTTCTAACGCAATAAATCGCGCGTTAAATGGAATTCCAGTACTAGGAAGTTACGACTCTTTCTTTAAGGTCTTGTATTATCTCAACGATTCCTTACAATTATAGAGTATGTTGGTGATTTTGAGGGATAAAGTGGTGTTATTTTACATTTACAGTGTCTTAGTAATGGTTAGGGATAAATCTCATATGTTTATACGTATTTTATATGCTTAGAAACCGCCAAACGTTTCATGGTAGGAATCACGATGTGATTGCAAACATGACTCGCTCAAAAAGAGTGCAGAGAAAATTAGCCGAGACTAACCGTGTCATAGTTAGTAGGTTAGAGCGATTCCAATGGTGTAACATTAGAAGGCTATTTTCGATATTTTCTGCCTCTTAAATAAATAATACCATGTTATTTTATACTCCAAATTACATGTTATTTTATCCGTAAACTCATACTCCAATTCATTCTTTGATTAATCAAATAAAAGAAAGGGTTTCTTCTCTAAATTCTCTCAAGAGGCAAGTTAGGGTTCTCCATAAAAGTTCTTTTACAGAAGCTTATTCATTGATTTTCCTCCATCAAAGTGCTCCAATTCAGGTACGTGGGATTCAACAAGGAATCATGTCATCCTTGTGCCCAAAAACCCTATTCTAAATAAAGTTTTGAACATGTAGAAGCATTGTTGGGGTTCCTAAACCCTAAATTCTCTCAAGAGGCAAGTTAGGGTTCTCCATAAAAGTTCTTTTACAGTAGCTTATTCGTTGATTTTCCTCCATCAAAGAGCTCTAATTCAGGTACGTGGGATTCAACAAGGAATCCTGTCATCCTTGTGCCCAAAAACCCTTTTCTAAATAAGGTTTTGAGCATGTAGAAGCATTATTGGGGTTCTTGTTTAATTTTATAAAATATGATCCCTGAAGTGATTATTTACTTGATGTTTTTGAGTTATAATTATGATGATTATCTAATTATAAAATTTCTCATGAGTTACCAGCTTTCGAAATTGAATTAAAAGAAAGAAAGAAGCTTTGAATTATGAATTGAGCATTGTTTTCAAGGTTTACTCTTAAAACTTGAATTGAGCATTGAAGTGTCATAATTACTTGATTTTTTTACATGATTTTGACTATGAACGTGAAACATGTCTAAATTTACTAATTGAGTCAAACTGAGAATTTGGTTGATGATTTTATCTTTATTTACAGCTGAGAGTAAAATTGACTATAAAGTGTCAAATTGATATTTTGATATAGAGTGTTAACCAATTATGGTTTTAAATGATGTTTTGGGATTGTGGTTTCATTGAGGGTGTTCCACTTGTCTAGAGTGTTAATTTGAAGTTTGACTTATGATTCTATTGAGGGTGTTCCATTAAGTCAAGAGTGTTAAGTGTTGATGTTGATGTTTATGAGAGGAGTTTTAGCACCGAGGGTGGGCATGAGGTCTCCATACCCATTAACCTGTGTAGCTAGCATAGGATATTATTTTGGTACCGCTCAATTGTACCTTAAGTGTCTTGGTGGATCCACTAGTTGAGAGTGTCTCGTCCTATGGTGGGATATGAAATCCCTTACACATATGGTAATATATGGATTTCATAGTTATATACTTTGAGGTATGTCGGTTATAGAAACTCCTGAAGTAAAGTAATGTTGAATATTTTGAAAGAAAGAGAGAGAAAAAGTATTTTTAACTAAGTATTTATCTTTTGTTAAAAACTGATGAGTTGAGTTATATTAACTAAATTTACTTGAGATATGACCTTTTTAACTGTTTTTATTATAAACTGCTAAATTACTTATTTGAGCTAGAGCTGAAGTCGAGATTTACTATCATGTGCTGCATAGTAATTATCATTGTACTAGATTAACCTATTTTATACTTGTTTATACACTCATTACATACTTTTTATTTTACTCTTGATGCATGTGTTAACCTTCCATGCATATATTGTCAACCATTTGGATGTTCGATGTTGACACTACTTGCATTTCTAGAGTACTAGCAGATTCGTGAGTCCTTATTGATTTGGGGACCAGCTATGGAGTTATTTACTTTATTTTATTTATCTAGATCTGAGACTTTTGTTTATTTATTGCTTTCTTTATTTTGAGACTAGCTAGTAAACTTTTCTACTAACAACCAATTATTTAGCGAGTAGAGGCTTTCATACTAAGATGAACAATTTTGAGACTTAAGTTTATTTATTCATTTGAGTCTATTTATTGATTATTGTAAGATAACCATTATATTTCTACTATATTATTTTTACATACACTGAGTAATATGAGTAAAGCTGCTTTTTGCATGATCCAAGTGGTTCTTCTGAGGCTGCTAGCATAACTTAGTAGCTAAGGATGTTTGTCACACCTGGGGGGTGAGCTCCGGGCCGTGATACGTGAATTGGAGTTCAAGAGTTATATTATCAAATCTTGGAAGTCTTGTCAAAGGTTGAAAATCTCAATCCAGTACCACGAGTCATACTATGACCCACGAAGCTAGAACCGCGAGTCATCTATTGAATTGTGGTATCCAGTTCTAAAATAGTGAAATTCTCCTCTTGCATACCATGGGACACTTCATGAGTCATAAAGTGAAAACTACAATTCGTGTTGTGTAATTATGGAATGTGAACAGCGAATTGAAAATTTAGGCTTGAGGACCACGACTCATTCCACAAGTGGTGAACCTCATTCTATGACTCGTAGAATGAGTCGTGGAGCACCTGCGTCAGGTTCCATTTTAGGTTTTCCAAAGGCAATCTAATCTTTTCAGTAGACTTTAAGACTAAATCTATGTTTTTTTTACCTTTCCTAGGGTTAGTATAAATACTCTAAATCTAATTTTTCTCTTATTATATGACTTAGATATTATTCTCATTGTAAAGACAATCTCACGCTCTCCTCAGGTTGAACTTAGGGTTCATCAAAGAGCTTAGAAACCATAGAAATTTTAGTATAAAATTATCTAATCATGTATGTAAGACTTCAACAAGGGTTTCCTTCCACCATTGTGTTAAAAAATCTTAGTCTTCCAGTAAAATTTCATGAACCACGAAATTAGGGTGAATTCCATATTATGTTAATCATGTTTATTCAGTTTTTTAGCATGTCTCATGTTTACTCTTACACTTTTTCGTCATTTCTATGCTAAATTGCATAAGTTGATGATAATGTCTATAGTTTCGCAAACTTGAATTGGAGAACTCAAGTTTTAATTAGTTTAGAGTCAGACATACTTTCCTTTATAACTTGCAAAGACTTAAGATCATCTCATAAACCTTTGTGTTTTATATACTCAAAATACATGTAATTCAAGTTCAGAAAAAACTATATGTTTCAAAGGAAAATAGTGTAATTTACACAAATTAATTATTTATATAATCAACTAAGTTTTGCATAGTCGGTTGGGTACAAAGATAGGTTCCACTGACTATGCCAGGTGCAGTTAGTTGGTCTTTTAGATTTGGGAGTAGTATTAGAAATGAGAGGATGAAGGTTTTTCACCTTCCATTAGAGGGTGATACCCAAATATAAGAAGCTATATGACACTGTAGGATGCTTATCCTATAAGAAATTAGGCTCATTCCATGACTTAGTGGATCCATTAGGAGACTTATATGGCTCTCTATCTTGGAAAGGTGTAAGGGGACCTCCCAGCATAGGGTTACATATTGGACTCTGTGGTTTCTCACTTGTAGTAATGTCAGTTAAAAAAACTCCTATTTATTATCCACCTTTAGTCAGTATTACATCCTTTAAAACTAAAATGTTTACCAATTTTGCTCAAAATAAATGAGTCCAGTATTTGTTTTAGTTTTTATCTCACTTTTATAAATTAATGATTTACTTATACTTGTCAGACTTGCATAAATTACTTTACTATGATTTATCTCAGTTTCAAACTTAGTCCATTCCCAGGATAGCCCAATATTTGTTCAGTTCAATATCATATTTCATGTATTCAGATTGCATTGTATTCCTATATATCAGTACATTTTACGTTCTGACACATACTCTAGTTCTGGTTTTATCATGATGTAAATCTGGCTAGCCATCCTTGCATATGCAGTTGATCAGATATATACATCCCCAGAGGTTTAGTGGTGAGTCCTCATGATTATAGGGTCATACCTTTCTTCAGAGTTTACTTTCTCTTACTAGTATTTCTAGATTTAGTAATGGTGGTTCGAGCTACCTAGGTACTTGTCCTAGCATTTATTTTATGCAGTTTTTAGTTGTTTCGGCAGAATATAGTGTTGTATTCAGACTTAGTATTTTCTTCTGTATTCATTTTTTTATATATATGTGATTCAATTTAGATTCCTAATAACACTTAATTTCACCTTAAAAAATAATCAAAAGTGTATGTGGATGTTAACAAGTATAATTATCCAACTTATGGGGTCGGGGTAAAATCCACGAGGAACAATGTAAAGGCAATAGAGTAAGTAAGGAAACTAAAATGCAACTACTTTGAATCAAATGAATCTAGCATGGAATCAAGGGTTAAAATAAATAAAAGGTGTCACAAATAAAAAACACAAATATGGAAAAGGTTCGATAAATGGTTTCATAAAGAGAAGATAACAAGAAACAAAACTAAGAAATTAATTCTATCAATGATCCATTATATTAAATTAAACGCTTTATGAATTAGACATGTGTTTAGAGATTAGCCTTGGATTCTAAAATACCAGTAGTTTCTCCTGAAGACTAAGAGACCTTCCTTAACCTACTCTCTCGAATCAAGTTAAGAAGCATACAACACAAATAAATTTTACGCTACACTAGACTTTTTCTATCTCTATTCAAATCTATTAGATAGGTCTTAAGGCTCCAACTATTCTAAATTAATGTTCCCAATCCTAGTCGACTATGTCTCAAGCCCAACTTAAATAAATGAGCAAGTCCTAGGGTTAACTACTCCTTTTGAAAAACGCTTGAAGCACATAAATAACTTAGATCTACAAAATTCAAATAATAAGCAACAAGTATTTAACTAATACAAAAGCAAGAGATAAAATCAAATCCAACATTTAAGATAAATATCATAGCATCTCTAACAATAATATCTAAAAAAGAAATGTAAATCTGCACACTAAAAATATACAATACAAACTAGGAGTGACGAAATGCGTCTATTTATTGCATTTAAATGTTCAACCTCAAGGTTTAGATGTATAGTTTCTTGCCCTCTTTGAAATGTGAAGTGATAAAAAATTCTCTTGACTTCCAAGGATATTGATAATGAAGGTTGATGGTGGTTTATGGGATTAGGTTCAAAAATGTGAAATTTCAAATATGGCCTCCAGACTCTTATTCGCATTCGTGGCCAGTTAACTGCATTTGCAGATCTTTGACCTTTTTTCATGCCTCGATCTCACCCACTAGGTTGGACCAACATCCTTTACCACTAAGTTACCCTAGCAACCTTGGAAGAACCACTTGGGTCATGCATAGCTCTACTCACATCACTCAATGAAAGCAATAACAATAATATCAGAAGTGTAAGGGGCTCCTACAATAATCAATAAATAGTCTCAACAAAATAAAGATAAGCTCAATTCTCAAAGCATGCACCTCAGTTTGAAATACTCTACTCGCTAAATAATTGGTTTCTAGCACAAGAGTTTACTATCTAGTTTCTAATGAATGAAAGAATGAATAAATAAAGGTAAAGTCCAAGATCTAGATCAATAAAATAAAATAACTCCATATCTTTACATCGAATGCTATGTGGACTCACCAATCCACTTATCTTCTAGGAATGCAAGTAGTGTCAACCTAAAATGTCCGAATTATTTGCAATATTTGCATGGGTTTAAATACATACAGCAAGAGTAGAATCAGCATATAAAATATGTATTGAGTATGTGAGGAGGCATAAAAAAAGCTATACAGTATAATGATAAATACTATGCAATGCATGATTTATAAATCTCAATGTCAGCTCTAACTCAACTAAACAGTTTAACAGTCTATAATGAAAATAGTTAAATAGTTCATATCTCGAATATAAGTCAACTAAAACATCTTAACTCATAAATTTGTAACGAAAGATAAATACTTAGTTAAAAATAATTTTTCTCTCTCTTTCTTTCAAAACATTCAATTTTAGCTTCTCTTTGAGAGTTTCTATAACCGACATACCTCAAGGAATAAAGTGATGAAGTACACATATTACCCGATGTATAGGGGACCTCATACCCCACCACAGAATGAGACACTCTTTCTAGTAGATAGAACTAGACACTCTAGGTACAACTGAGCAGTACCAAAATAATATCCTATGTTGTATACATAGGTTATAGGTATTGAGAACCTCATGCCCGCCCTCGCTGCAAATACTCCTCCATAAAATATCAACACTCAACAATCTTGACTTAACGAAACTTCCTCAATGGAACCATAAGTCAAACTGAGCATCAACACTCTAGGCTAATAGAACACCCTCAATACCACTAGCCCAAAAAATTATTTAAAATTATAGTTGGTTAATGCTTTTTATCAAAATCTCAATTTGACACTTTATGGTCAATTTCACTCCCAGCATATAATTAAAGATAAATTCATCATCAAAAATCTTAATTTACTTCAATTAGTCAATTTAGACACACTCCATATTCATACTCAAATCATATAAAAGTTCAAGTAATTATAACACTTCAACCCTCAGATCGAGTTAAGAATAAAACTTGAACACAATCATCAATTCTTACCTCAAAATTTCTTTCTTTCTTTGACTTTAATTACGAAAATATGCTAACTCATGAGAACTTTCATAATTAAGCAACCATCATGAAAACTTCATAATTCTAACTTACAAACATCAAGTAAATCATCACTTCGAGGAATCATAGTTTATAGAATTAAACAAGAACCCTAACATACTTCTACATCTTCAAAACCTTATTAAGAAATGGGTTTTTGGCACAGGGATGAAAGAAGACCTTGTTGAAAGCCTACGTACCTATTTAGAAGCAATTTGTTGGAGAAAATCCACAACCAAGCTGCTACAGAGAAATCTCCATAAAAAAACCCTAATTTTTATCTCATTAGAGAATTTTAAAGAAACAAATCTTGCTTTAATCAATTAGCCAAAAGATGAATGGATTTAGGGCTTATGGTATTTATATTGTTATGTTTGGAAGCCAAAACGTCATGGGTTTAGCCCATAAAGTCAAAGAAATTACCCAAAATAGAATTTCTAAATGTACACATAAAGACCACCAAAACCACGAGTTCAAGACCACGAGTTGTGGTCTTCAACGCCACGGCTCGTGGTATGCTTCGCACTAAAGGGATAGAAAAGTTGGTTTCTCACCTTCAACAGTACCATTTGGGAATTATGTGTCGTGGTTTAGGTCTTATTGATCTTACACAGCAAACAAAAAGTTGTTAGTCATGTAGCATGACTCACAGTACGAGTCGTTCTATTGATCACCACAAATTGTACTGCTAAAAGCCATGAGTCATAGTTTGCACCTGGTAACATTTCATTCTAGAATACTCTTTAGTAAAATGCCCATAACTTCTTACTCAAAACTCAAAATGAAATGCGGTTTGTTGCATTGGAAACTAGACTCAAATATATTTTTTTGGATAAGTCGTGGTTTATCGAACTCTTTATAGATAAAAGATACAATTGTTTAAAATTTACCCAAATATGAAGTAAAGTCAAAACTAGGCATATTAAAGGAGCCTTGAACTCAAGTTTGTATTATGAGTTGCTTATGACCTTGAATCACCTCAACCGCTCATTCCACACTATATTTAGGAATTTATCAACTATACTAAAGCTTCAAAGTGTTACACCTTTTCCTTCTTCGCATTCACGGCCAGTTGAACGCTCTCAGAGATTTGTTGACTCTGAATGATATGCTCACGGTCCACTGGCCGAGTTCGTATAAAAGGAATTATTGGCACTCTTAAAATTATTCCTATTTTATGTATTTTTCTCTAGTTTTGGTCTCTTTCATTCGTAGTGCAATGCCACACCTGGAACATCATTTATTCACAATATAAACAGGCTCATATGATTATTAAACACCTCAAAATTATAGCATATAAGATCATGATAGGGGTAAATTCACTACACATCTACACCCCAAAATTAAACTTTTTCTTGTCCTCAAACAAACAAACAAAAGTCAATCATATCAAGAGGATATTATTAATTCAACACAAATAGTGACTCAGTCATTTTGAATCCAGATTCTCCGATTTCAAAAATAAAAACCATGGCTTAGGTTGTTACTAATACTCAGTCAAAAAGCATGTGATCTTCTAGCAACAAGTACCTCATTTCCAAACATATATTCAAGAATGCAATAGAATGTTTACGACGATCAAGTGACAACAATAAATTCTCAAGAAGTAACTCAAAGATACTTGTGCACACAATATGCTCAATTCTCTCTTTTTTCAAAATTTATTAACATCACCATGATGATAATAATTCACATGACCTTACAAGAAAAAAAGTCCCAAAATACAATATTTACAACAATAATACAAGGGACAAACAGACACAACACTCACACTCAACAAAGAAATTCAAGTGTCATACCATAATTTTTTCCTTATTTTCTTTCATCACTAATTTTTAAGTATCCAATTGAAGATCCCATAAGGGCTTTTTCTAGCTTACAATGTAGGTTTCGAAAAAGGTAGGATAAAAATCCAAGATAAGAGAGGCTACCCCCACATTGAATGCACACAATACTTTTTCACTTATTTCTGAACTTTGATCATTTATACTTTTCACTTTTTCAACAAGACCATGCACATTTTGTTTTTTCTCTAGTTTCCCACTTATTAACAACTTTCCCACTTATACTTTACCCTTTAATTGTCTTGTTCATTTGGGATTAATTACCAAGTCATTATACATGCATCATCCAAATCACCCCACACCCCCAATTTAGGATTTTTGGCTTAAGTCAATAATTTTAGAATTCAAGGAGGAAAAGATTCAAAAGAAGAATTTTTCAAAAAGAGAATGAGGCTTGTAATTTTGTAGCCAAGAAAAAGGTTTCAAGCTCAAAGGAAGTAACTAGGGGTTAAAAGTTTATGCAATGGTATGCTATTTATGTTCAGGTAGTTTCAAGAAAATCACAAAGGAGGCCTAAAGTCATCTCTCCAACTAAATTCAACACTAACATTGAAAAACTAATCAGATAAGTTCTATATAACACAAGCAACATAAGAATTATTTAATAAAAACTCACAACACATGGAATATGAATTATTTAAGATGGATCATTTTCACTTCTTAAATAAGAACAATTAGAGTCATAAACAAAATTCAAGATATTACCAACTAGTGAATCAAGGGTCACAAAAAGAATCAACGTATTGCCACAAAATCATATTATCTGTGCAACTTGATTTTCTAAGGTACATAAAATTTTTGGAGAAGTATTTCCCATTATTTGAGACTAACTTATATTACTAAACAAGCCAATCACTTTGCTCAAAATCCATTTATACCATTAATTAAAAAATTAATTTTTTTCTTAAGAAAGTCGTCACGCTATCCATCATTGAGAAAAGTCACTAATTTACTACAAAACTAGTATAAAATAAAAAAAATTACTAATCCACAAGATATCCAAATAAGCATCAATAAAAATCAAGTCAGACAAGGGCACAATATCAATATCAAAATAATAGCCAAGCCTAACGAGAGCACAATATCAATATCAAAAAATATAAAAATCAAGCCCCAAAAGGACATCATATATCTAAACTGGTCATTAATAAAAATATGAAGCTACCCCATACCCCAACTTAAAACATTGCAATTGCCTCACTCTAAAACCACAAAATAAGTAGGAATACAGGGGGGCTTCCTGAAGTGCATGTTAGTCTGAACTAGAGGTGGAGGGAAACTCCATCTTTTCATCATCATCATCATTGGACTGACTCGGGCCACAGAAATATTGCATCTTATCTATCATCTTGTTCAGGAACTTGCCCTTCTTTTTTGCATGCTCCCTGAACTATCTATGCCTCTTCTCGATCTTTCCATGTTTGTGGCTCATGTGCCCCAACCTTTTGTTAATATCTCCGTGATCACCCTCTGTGTCACAGCTACATCAAACAGAGATAGTACAGTGTTAGAATCCATTAGTGCATCTGTCCCAAAAGAACCAGAAGAAAGGTTAGTTATCAACTGTCTAATATGTGCATCTACCCCTACGAATATGACTTGATAAATGGAGAAAGGAGTAAGGATCATACTGAACTGGACTTGTGGAGTTATCTGACCCCGCTGCATCTACAGATGTGTCTTTTTCCTCAGTAGCATTCTCGAAGAACTGCCCGAATTAAGAAAGGCCATATCTACCTTTTTTCCTTCTTTATCTGGTCTGTCGTCCCTGCCCTATCTTTCTTTCCATCTGTGTCTGGTCCATCGAACCTACTCTCTTTATCATAGGATAAGTAGGTCTCGTTGATTTCCGCATCTCATCAGTCTTAATACCCAAGCAGCATAGCATAATCGGTTTATGAAGATGGTAAAAAAAGGCTCCTGGATCTCCCCTTTGCTACCTCCTCCATATGATTTACCATATGCACCCCCACATTCATTGGAATGCCATCCATAATAGCATCAATGATCATAGATCAATTTTTCTTCATATTAGTATCGTGGGTGGAGAGTAAGATCCTCGCATATATGATCGAAAAGCAATGTTGTCTTCAAATGTAAAGTCACACGAGTCCACCCTTTTTCACTTCCAACCACTTTATCTTCACTCAATCATATATATTATCAATGAATCAATGGTTTCCAAGCTCGTCTTCCTTATCCTTTTATACCTAATTATCTACATTGAGGAGCTCGTAGCGTTCATTTATCATTTCAGGGTTGAAACTCACTTGTACCCCCCGAATAGTGGTGACCAAAGCCACTTTAAAATTAGTCTTTGAAGAATTGAAGTAAAATTTTATCACTATTGTGTGGTTTTCCTCATTTGGGTTAGGAGAAAAAAAATCCATATACTCTCCACCAATCTTCGATAAAAATTAAGTATCTTATTTTCCATCTTGTCCATAGCGATCCCTTTTTCACGAACGACTAATTTGGACAACAACTCATCTTAAGTTTGTTCACATGCCGCGGATAAAAATCAATCGTGGTCATAGTGTTTCTTCTAATCAACCCCAGGCATGAATTCTTCCTTAATATCATTGTGTGCGAGATTCATTTTTAACAAAAAATCCTACAAAGAGCAGACACATGATAAAAGGTTATTTAGATACTTACATCACCGTATTAGTAAGTACTTAAGCAAAAGGGATGAATTGAAAAGGCCTCGGACAAGGCTGTGCAAATCTACTATTTTGCAGCCTGCCAATCTTTTGCTACATTCGCGGTCTGCAGACTACATTCGTGGAGGACAATTAAAATCGATTTTCGTGTTTTCAGATATGACTCTGCATTTGCAAAAATCAAATTATTTTTTAGAACTATTTATTCTTCGCATTCGTAGGCTACAGACTGCGTTCGCAAAAAATAAAAAGCTTGCATTGTTCACAAAAAATTCTCACTAACCTTTCATTGAACAGGTGATGGAAAAATATTTGGGACTCTTTTCCTCAGTACATTTGAAATCTTACTTTCAAAATACACATATCAATCAACCCAACATCTCATAGTTTGCCCAAAAAAAATAACACAATAATTTTAAAATCAAGGATTAGAACTAAAGCCTAAACCAATATTTCTCACCATTGTTTCAGCCCAAAAGAAGAAGAGAATAGAGTGGATTCACCTACCTAAGGGATGAATAACTAGAGCAACTGATGCACTTGAAAAGTAGGACAGGATTATTAGGTTCTGATGCGAGGGAATTTGAGAGGGATGTAACAGTTTTGGTCATGCCAATTAAATTTGTGGATAATGTTAAAAAACTTAACTTACCTGGGGAATAGTCATTCTACCATGCTCACGGTCCTCTACCATGTTCGTTGTTAGGGACTTTCAGCAACGATTGTGCTCTCGGTTAGTGTACTTGTTCTCGAAGGACAACTTTGTTTAACCATCCCATTTGTAGTATACAAACAACATTTGCAGAGAATAAATTTTAGTTTAGGTCCAGATTCTCGAATTGCCCATTGGTTGTTTCAACTGAGCATTTTCAGCTCGTCAAAATGGAATTTTGCTCGCTAACTTGAACTTTGGATCACAAGAAATGGCCCCAAAAATCACATACAAGCTCATTTCATTTTCAAGAATCTATACTTTGTGGATTAGTCAAAAATAAAATTCTAATCTACTCTAAAATTTATAAAAATGAATCTAAAAACTAAAAATTCAAAAAACTAAAATTTAAAAGTACCTCCAACAATTTTACCATTGATTTCTCCATTTTGAGGAAACGAAGTTCCAATTTTGGATTAATTGCAGGGAAAGGGGGTAAATTGGTGAAGAAGCCAATGCATGAACATCACATTTTACACTTTTTGGCCTTTTGATGGGGAATATCAATTTGTAAGATAAAGATACCTTCGTCGACATCATCTACTTATCATAAAGGTTAGATATTTTTATTTCCTCATCCTCCGCCACACACAATATGGGGAAGTGGTCAGAATGTGGCTTAAGGCACATAATTTTTGAAGTTGCTTCATTTTCGACAACTTCATCCCAATTTGGACTAGATGCGTCAACCCTGAATTATTGACTTTCTTTTGTAACTATAGTAGAATTTTCTTAATCTTGGCATCTTGCACTAAATTGGGATTAGATGATTTGAAAATTTCCATCAAATCCTCATAGTCAATTTTTCAAACTTCGCCTTTCAAATATACACACTCCAAATCAATATCTACAACTGGTTGGTATTGAGCACCACAATTTTCAACTTTTGCACTCAACTTGACCTCCTAATTGTAGATGAGAATTTTAGACATAGCTTAATATGACTTTTGAAGAAATCTTCTAACATACTTGAAATCCTTTCACAGACGCTCTCATACATTATTAGCCATTCTTGGCTCACAAATTTCACTTTGTCAAGGTGTTCTTCATAAAATATAGACAACTCTGTGACACTTGAATGTCCATCATAAGAACTAGATGGTGCACACTTTTTCTCCTAGAAACATTTCCATAATTCTTCACAAGGTGAGGTCCTTTATGATAAGGACATGGATTGCAACCACCAATTTCAGGTTCATTCAAGATTCTATTTATCAAACAAAAATGAAAACATAATCTAAGTAACACTAAAAACAAAAAAAAAATGTAAACATATATTCACATGTATGACTCAAAGCAATGAATCTCTAATTCGCAAACTAACTCAGTATGCCAAATATTTTTTCGACAACGGTGCCATTTTGTATAACGCTCAATTACACCTTCAAAAATCAATCAAAAGTATACGAGATTTTGTCAAGTATAATTACCCAACTTATGAGCTGGTCGAATCCTCGAGGAACTATGTAAATCAATTGAGTAAATAAAAACTAAAATGCAACTACTTCAACTCAAATGGGTCTAGTAAGGAACGAAAGGTTAAAATATAAAAAATGTGTCATATATAAAAGATGCAAATATGGATAAGGTTTGATGAATGACTTTACAAATCGAAAATAACAAGAAACAAAATGAGTAAATATATTCTATCAATGATCCACTATATTAAACTAAATACTTTATCGATTACATACGGGTTTACAGATTACCATAAATTCTACAATATCATTAGCATCTCTCAAAGACTAGCTGAAGATTTTACAATATCACACTCTAACAGTAATATATCACTAAGAAATGTAAATATACACACTAAAAATATATAATACAAACTACGAGAGTAGAAATGGGTAAGAATTTATCTATTTATTGCATCCAAATCTTAAACCCCAAGGTATAGATGTATGATTTATTATTTTTTTTTTAAATGTGAAGTGCTAAGAAAAATTCTCTTGACTACCAAAGATATTGATAATGAGGGATGATTGTGTGTCTTATAGAATTGGGTCTAAAAATGTGAAATTATAAATCTGTCCTCTGGGGTTGAATCACCCTTCTTTGCATTCACAGTCAATTGACCATGTTTGTGAAGCTTTGACCTTAACTTTCACCATGTTCACAGTTAGTTGACTACAGTTGCAGAGGTTTGTTGACTTTGACTACTACATTGGCATAGACAAATTTGTTGGTAGTCCTGGAGTCGTTTCCATTTTGCATATTTTGCTCTGTTTTTGGTCTCTTTCATTCATAGTGCATTTTCATCTGGACAACCTCTAACATCACTAATCACAACATAAATAAGCTCATATGATGATTAAATAACTCGATCGTATCAAATAAGACCATGATAAGTAATAAATTCACCATTCATTAATGCCCATTATTGCTTATAGATTGTTTTGCCTCTGTTAAGTTTTATATTTAATTAGTAGATACCAGATCGTAGAATACATCTGGGCTACCAAGTGGTTATAAATGTCAAGTACCGCCTAGAGTGTAGACTAACTCTAGGATATGACAAACGTGGTATCAGATTCCTAGGTTCAAGAGTCCTAGGATGTTTGAAACTCGACATTTAGTAGAACCTTTTTATGGATGTAAAGTGTTGCTACGCTTATAATGGAGAGGGTGCCAAATGTTTCAAAAAAGTTTCTATTCTTTCATGTCTTAATTAAAGTGATGGAGTTTAACTCCAAGAACTCTCTTCGAACTCGTTCTTTATACATTTTCAGACCAAGCCTCCAAGAAGAGCTCCATCATACCGGGCACTAGTTGGCAGAGCACCCTCTCGTCAGTCTCACAACCAGAATCAAAATTAAGATCTAGTTCCTTTATCACCTAAAATATAGCCTAACAATATTACTACAGTTGAGTTTAGGAATGTCATTTATTTATTGTCAAATACAGTTACTGATCAAGCTCGACAATAGGTAGAGGTTCCTGCAATCCAGCTTGCTACTCCAGATGCAGGAGTTTTCAGAGTTGGGGAATTTCTCCATATGACCCCTCTGGAATTGCACGGATCTAAGTTGGGAAAAGATCTGTAAAACTTCATAGAGGATATTCTCCAGGTTTATGATGTGATAGAGGTAATTTATCTTTACAAGGTTGACTTAGCATTCTACCAGTTGAAGAATGCGGATAGATTGTGGGTTGACCAGTATGAGATCCCCCTTCATCTTGTGCAGAGTTTGAGAATGTCTTCTTTAGCTGTTTTTTTATGGAGAAATGGTAGGCTAAGACCTATAAGTTTTTAAATTTGGAGTTGTACTCTATGTATGTGGAAGAGTATGAGATGATTTTCAATCAGTTGTCCTGGTATACATCAAATATGGCTGCTAATATGTGTATTAGGATGAGCTTGTTTGTGTCTAGGATTTCTCCTTACTTTCTAAAGGAAGGCAGAGCATCCACATTAATTTAGATATGGATTATTAGCTTCCTGATAGTCCACCTTGAGTAGATAGATGGTGACAATCCTAAAATGAGGGAGAACTTCAAAAGTAAGAAGGTAAAGAATGGCCAATCTAAATTTAGCTATCCTAAATCAGGTGTAGGATATAGACCACCCCAGTCACAGTAGCAACAATAAAGTTATAAGGGACCAACCCTATCTTTAGTCAGTGCTCCATCATTGAATTTCTGAGCTTATCATACTCAGAAGGTCAGAGCATTAAGCTCATTTTGCAGGGTAATGTTTTAGGAGGGCGTACCCACCCTTAAGGAAAAAATAAAATACATAGGAAAATATAAAATTATTACAGATTCGCTGGGGGCAAAGGCCCTCCTTAGTGCTCCATTTTATTTTGCCATTACGGCCGAACCTAAACCTGTGCTTGAGATATAGTTGTACATACACAGATAACGGATGTATGAATTCTCAAGAAGAGAGGAGTCGTGGTGGTTCCCCCTCCCTCGGACCACCCGAATCCCACGAATGAATACTACATGGATCTCAACTGAATCACCTCATCTATCCTCTTAAGGAAGAGTTTGGTTTCAAACCCGACTTGAACAGGAAAAGTACGTCATGTTAATGTGCCTTGGATGATCCACATATCAAGGTCATGAGTCAATGAGCACATTGAACTATCCATATGGCTGAGAGCCCTCACAGCCCAAGCACAACGATGCAATTATCAGGGGAGTGCTCCACCACTGAGCTAATAGCCCGTCATGTCATCCTCCCACTGAGGGCTAATCCACATTTGATTTTTCAAAAAAAAAAAGGTAAGAGAAAGTTTTTAACATTATGAATTGTGAGATAGACTCAATCAAAATTAAAAGGATAAATCAAACATAATTAAAAAAAAAAGAAGTATTAGAATTTCTTTGATTTTTAGGAAAACAAAACTCAAGGTGCAGGTACAATAAAAAAGCAGTTCCCAGATGCAGCGGCATCCTGAAAACATCCGGGTCGAAATATGGATTCCACATTATATGTTTCGTCACCACTTGTGGAAAATCATTAGGTATGAGTATGTTAGATACCTGTGACTCGATTGGTGAAATAGTATCGCTCCCTCAAAAAACATGTTTTTACCGACGCACAAGGAAAATACTTTGTTGCAAATGAACAAGATATTGAGGAATAGAACCATGCCAAATATTTCTGAAGAAGAAAAGCAAAGCAAACGGAGCATGTCTAAAAGCAAACCAACCCCTTGGACTGCTATGAAAAACACCATCATATTTCATAGTAGCACGATTTAATTCAAAAATTTTACCCATTTGAGCACGTCTAGCATATTTTTCACAGTAGCAGAATCACTATAACTGATGTCATTGCAGCAAATATGGTAAGTATCACTCAGTTAAGTGTTTAGCCTGGTAGAGTGGATATTTTGGGTACGGATAGCTAGTCCATAAGCTTCAGAATATATTTCAGCCGGATAAGGAAATATTGCTAAGAGAATTGAGGCTACCTCCTCAATAGCACCAGCGGCCCACCCAGTTCATGTCACGACCCGATTTCTCGGATCATGATGGCACCTACTATCCACCCAGTAGGAGAACCAACCCGGTAGTCCGTAGC
>JBDJHY010309237.1:0-14229 GCA_039654485.1 Withania somnifera | reverse complement strand
ATAATATTAACTATAATCCACAAAAGGACATAAATTGCAAATGAAAACTCCAAAACATAAACTTAAGGTCAATCTTGACTTTGTTTGGCATTCTGAAGCTAACAGAACAGTCAGAATTTAATTCTGAGCTCGTCTTGAAGGAAAATTAACTTTGGTCAATGAGTACTTGGTTTTAGACTCTAAAATAGGTATCTGAGATAATTTTTGACCGATTCACTAGGGATTCGAACTACCAGTCCCAACAAGTCATAAATAACTTGGGGAAACTACCAAAATGCTCTTGAATGGAAAATATCACGTATTTATCATAATGACCAGAAGGGTCATTACAATAAGATGTATTCTTTCTAACGAGACTGGACTCGTGAGGTAGGGACTGATATGGTCACCTAGACTTAAGTACTATTCTTTGGTCACTTTGACCTATTCTGGTTACTATCCACATTACAAGTCTGACTCTCAGTTCTGTCAGATGTACCCTTCTATTGCAATTTTCTTATAAGGTGGAAACTAATGAGGTATTATAGAATCCCCCTATGAGGACATAGCATGATGAGTGGGGTTCACCTCATGAGTTTTAAAATAGACCTTGGAGAGAGGCTTGCCTCCGAATGGGCTAAGTATGTGATACTTTAATTTGTATGATTTAGATTGGTTTTGACCAGTTTTTGACACTTGTGCTAAGTTGATTGTTAAAGACATGCTGACATGGTACCGGAGTGAACATAGACTGTAAATGTTGAGGATACCTTATTTTAAGGTTTCATTTGATTTTTTTTTTAGTACAAATTATTATTGTCGCCCCTAAGACATACATATGACATTTACTTCTATTATAAAGTATTGGCGTTGTACTAATACATAGCTCGGAGTTTACACAATTTTGTTGGGATGAACAGAGTAGTTGGGGATTCTTCATTGGGTTCCTTTAGTGACGAGACAGGATACTTGTTAGGTACCTGTTGTTTATTTGGTACTTACTCCCTTGATTTTCTACACTAATGTAGGTGTATAGTCCGATGTGATTTGATTGTTCTCCCTTCCTAATTAGTCTGAGCCTCAAGTTATCAAAGAGTTTAGGTAGTTTCTTGTCACCCAGAAGGTGCCCAAACTCTACTATCTATGTATTCGATACTAATTGAGGATCCTAGACATTTGAGAATGTATTTTTTAGTTATGTATTTCTCGTATTAAAGGCTTATACTCTGTAAAACCGTTTTCTCGATGGTTTGGTAGTTGGATTTTATATTTGTATTTTCTTTTATTCTCTCTGATTCATCACTTTCTGCATTTATCTTTATAGATCTTCACAGGCTTACCTATCTAGGGTGAATAAGATAGGTTCCATCATGACTTAGGTTTTTGGGTCGTAATATACAAATAAATATCCTGACTTATTAAAAGCCCTTATCGAAAATTCATACATCATAGAATCCAAACAACGATAATAGTCAATTGGCTTATCAATTCATAATAGATATGTTATAATTACTAGACAAGCCACCAAGGTAATCATAATATCTATGAGCACAAAATATTATACGGGTTGTCAAGGCACCCATCATATCTTGGATTAGAAAAGGTTATAGATATGTAATAATGAAGTCACAAGGTTAACACAACCAATAATATACTGCTACACAACCTAGTCTTCAAGTATCTAAGAGTGATACAGAATAAAAAGTAAAATATCTCTAGATCTGGAAACTTCAGAAGAAGTGGAACTGACTAATCTGCTAGAACTCAGCTATAGTACAGTACTAAAGAGACATTTGTATCTGTCTTTTAGAACATGTAGTCAAGAATGCAGCACCCCAAGAAATAGAATGTCAGTAAAAAGTGATGTATCGAGTATGAAAGGAAATAAAATAACTAAGTAGGTATTATAATATACTAAAAACAATTAGGTAAGAGAGTCAAGAAAAAACATGTTGACCTGCTCCTAAATCTAAGCATACAAATAATTAAACAACAAGAGACTCGGGTTCCCATAAGCTTGTCAAGTACGAATAGAAAACAATACTACCTTTCCAGGACCCCATAATCTCAACAGGTACAATTCAATCTATATACCCCTATAGGTAATCCCCAAGAAACTAGGCAATCATTATATCCAATTGCCCCTCAAGCCCTCTAAATATAGACTCAAATGTAATTATTATTCCCTAATAGCCCCTTATGTATTCATTATGTATGTCCCAATAGACCCTTAGGTAATCTATATAGAGCCCCAAAGGAAATCACTATCTTTCAGTATCCCTTTAGGCATCAATGTATCCCATATTAGCCCTCAATATAGCCCGTAGGAATCAATATATCCCCATAGATAATAGGTACAACCCCTAGTATTTGTACATGTACCAACAGACCCCCTAGGAAACTTGAAAATATCTTTAGAGGCACGAATAACATCATTTTAGCTAGCCACAACATCCCCAAAGGAAATATCAAACAATTAAATAGCCTGAAGGCTAATAATGGGGCTATAAGAGACTTTTATGAATAATTATTATACCTTATCTACGTACAAGGTTACTTGTAGTAGAGTAAAAATCCAAACAAGCGATGTCCAACATATTCGAAAAGCTAAGAATAATTCATCTAGAATAACTAGTCATATCCTCCCTAAGCTTCACGAAACTTTCCAAAAAAAAAGGGAATTCTCTTAAGACACCTTCTCCTAATGACTTCGTATTATAATCTTACTTATGTTGACACCCCCCTAAACTCTATAGCATAGGGAAAGCTCAATAATCAAACAAAAATAAGAATTACTATGATAATTTGATAATCGATATAAGTTTTCACTGTGAATTACTATTCGAGGTCTAAGGTAACTACAAACCAATAAAAGATGGTACGTACCTCACTATAGACTCCAAAAGAACTACAACAAACTCAATGTGTAGCTAAAACTCTACTGCCACAATATTCACAAGGATACACCCCGTAAGTGATGGGTAAAATTATATAGAAATGATGGGCTCAACATGTAGATCAACTATTGTCAATATCCCAAGCTAAGATCATCAATATATATGGAGGATTTTAGGTGTTCTCTAATTTTTTTTTCTGGCTCTTGCGCTAAAGCAATGAGTTTAAAATGAAGTACATGAGATTTTTCTAAGCTCCACTGACCTAGGGGGCCTACTTCACTAATTTCCTGCTTGCGTAATCTCACAAAAATGCAAATATCTTTCCTCTGTCAGGAACTTCCTCGAAATGAAAAGGTACGGGAAATTATTTAGTGCATTGAAATTAAGACTCAAAGACCTACAATTTGATATATAGTGAATTACTAAAAAAATTCTTCCTTAGTTTATATAATTTGCCGAAACGTAGATTTCATTCATATATACTATTCGGAAGATAGTCAAACCAAACGAAAAAGTAAGGCTTGAATTGACACTGCTAACTCTTTGTAGATTGGGATAAAAGTTCGAAGACATCTTACTCAGAGTTCACAAAATGTATGAAAGTAATTTACTATGTTTTTTCTATTTTTATTTCATTTGTTAGGCTTATAAATTTAACATGTGAACACTATTCTATTAAAATACCTCATAAGATATCCTTCCTAGTATATTAAGCACTCTTCATCTTACCTCGAAAGTGCATACAATTTAAGCATTTTGAATCGACATTGTATTATATATGAAATTATATATTAAGTATGTAATAATTAACTATTAAATTATATATGATTATGGAATTTGAATATATAATGTTTAGGTCATTAACCGAATAACATCCTCCGAAATTATTATTGTGTAATTCATACAATTATTGAATTGTGGTTATAGAATTTTTATAGTTATTAAATTTGAGTTTTATACAATTCTTAGACGTAATGAATTTCAATGTCAAAACAAAAATTAATCTAAATAAAAATTTTGTATATTAACAAAGTAATGGACATGAATCTACGAATTCAAAATTAACAAAAGCACAACCCAACAATTCAAGGACCAAAATCAGCTTACATTTACAAATTTCAAATTAACTAACACATTTATGTTGAAATGAAGATAAAATATAACTGTTTAAATTTTTTTAGAAAAGTCATCACCAGACAATTTTTAGATAATAAAGTCACTATTTTTTATTATAAATTTTAATTCATGCACATTAATAACATGGCAGAGTTAATTAATGATTAAAAATTGTCCTAAATAAATTAATATTGAACCTAAAATATTAAATTACATAAATATTTAAATATTGACCATATAATTTTGCAATCAGTCTGTCACGATTCGAAAATCAAGTTCTGATGGCGTCACATCTCACCTATAGACGAGCCTAACTTTGGCCCAGAGAAAGTAGCGGTGGGCCAGTACCAAGGACCCAAAATTAAAGGGAAGGGGGGCTGAAAAGAAGAAATAAAAGCAAAACACGAAAATGCACAACTGAACATGACTTCCCAGAACCTGGTATCGTAGTTGTAGAGCATCTATATATAGAAAAGTACAAAATACAACCTACAACAGGACAAAAACTACATAATAGTCATCGATACACCAATAAAAATAGTTGTGAAGGCAGAGGGAGTACCGTCCAGCATGAATGCCGACTACTCACGAGGTCTATTGAAACAGTACTAGACTAGCTCGCACGATCGCGTTCGTCCTGATGACTCGTACTAAGACCTACATCACTAAAAGATACAGAAGTGTACCATGAGTACCAAAAACTACATAAACAATGTAAAGATCAACCAAATGAAATTAGAGTACTGGCATATAATGTATAACAGGAAAGGGGTAACTGCAGCAATAACTAGCAAGTGCAATGAAAGATCAATTATTAGTGTGTGCAGTATCAGCTAACAAGTATGAAAAAAGTCACTTTCAAGGTATAACATTAGAAACTAGTCCACAAGAAAATCATGACGAAATGAGACACATACCTAGAACTCCAATGTAACCAGCACAAGGAAGGCCTAATAAGAGAATACAAAAGCATCAACAAGCTAGGCTAAAAGAAAATACAACAAGTGCATGAATAGTATCTACCAGAGACAGAAGGGAACAAAGAAGTCTACTAGAAAATAAATTCTACCGGTAGGTACAATTAGTCAACCAAGTAACCCAACAGGCACTCCCTTTGTAAGTCCTGAAGAGTACAATTCAATCCATAAGGAGGTAATACAAAGGGGTGCTGAAAAATAAATAGTTCCTGTACGCACCCTCCGCGGTTCATAATCTCACAATAGAGGTCAACGGTGCTCGTACTTTCCCTGCCCATTTCATAATCTTGCAATGGAGGTTAATAATGCCTGTATGCTCCCTCCTCGGTTCATAATCTCACAGTGGAGATAAATAGTGCCCATTTCTCCCTCCCTATTTCATAATCCCGCACCTGTGTTCAATATCTACATGATCACTACACAGAACCAATCAATAGGCTAAACTGGTCTAAGGCTGCTAATTGGAACCTTTGGGGTGGCTACCAAGCCCTACTTACAAGGTACATCCTCTCCTAGCCTAACAACAGTCCCAAGTCACGAGTAATTGCACCAAAGATGCCACAACTTCCTAGAGGGAGCCCGTTAAGGGAAAATTACACAAACATATAGAGGAAAATATGGAGCTATTATAGCTCAGTCCAATATAACTCACTCCAAGGATCACAGTAGGCTAGGGCACAATATCATCACACAAGGATGCTATCTATCTAACAAAGTTGTATCCATCTAGCTACAATGACATCACATAGGACTGCTAACTATCCTACAAAGCCGCATCTAGGTATCTATGGCCAAGTTTCCATACACGCCCTAATTATACGCAACATCTTAGGTAGCACATAGAATAATCAACCTACCTAGATCGAATCTAACATACCTAAATCAGGGAATAGCTACTAAGCTATAGACACTAGTAAAATCCCCTCCCAACCTGTCTACATTCCAGAGTCAGTGTAAGAAAAACATCCTAGCTGTCTCGGCACCCCTACCTCCTTTATTACTGAGCGGTTATTGGGGGCCTTAGCTAGTGATTTGGACTCTTTCTCTATCGATGATAAAGCTTAACCCCAATTATCTTACTAGACGACCTTATAAACAATACAAATCAAAGGTTATACTCCACCCCTAACCATACTATGTTCCAAAGATAGTATATAATACACGGGCAGGGTAATATAGCCCTAAGTAAGTAACTAAGATACAAGCCAGCTAAGTAGGCCATATGCCATAAAATAAACAAAGAAGGGCTCTAACTAATAGTCCAAGCCCTGAGCTAGCACTTTAATACACATATACCATACTAATACACAGTCTAAAAAAGGTAGACAATAGTCTACCTGGATTCCGGTGATATCCTCGAGAAGCGTTCCCAAATATCCAAAGAATCACTTATGAAGCTGAAATTTAGAAAAGGCTAGAAAAAACATAACCCACGTGTCAAGATGAGTAAACAAAAGATCCATAAATAGTGGGGCCGAAATCCAAACTAAAAACGGGTCTGTAAACCCTAATAGCTTGGAAAAAGAAAATCAAAAGCACAACTCATACATCACATGGTATAAAATAGGGCTAAAATTAACTGTATGAATTTAATATATAATCTTGGGAAGTTTATATAGTATATAAACTTTAAAACTAAAGAGAAACCAAAAAGTTACCTGATGGAAATGATCGTAGAACCAAGATAATGAGTTTCTACATAAAATCTATATTAATGGACGGAATAATAGGAAATGGGATAAAAGCTTCGGGATGATGATTTATATAGAAAACCCACCAACTGGCCGATAAATCAATCATTTTGGGTTAGTTATCAGACGTGGACAATTTACCAACCACCGCGCATTTTCTGATAGCTTTTCTAAAAATGTTTTAAAAGCACAGGGGATTAAAACAGTCTAATTTCAATAATACATAAATGTGATCTTCATTTTAAATAATATTCAGGACTCAACGTAATCAACGAAAAGTCAAGTCGAGATTGTATAAGCTAAGGGAAGCCTTAAGAACTATAATTATAAAGGAATTAATTTATAAAACTTTCACACCCCAACTGTAGGTGAAGCATACAAGAACCATACGAATGCATGCTATATAAATAACTATTGTCAAGACCCGATTTCGAGGATCATGATGGCACCTACTATACAACCAGTAGGAGAACCAATCCCCGTCGTCTGAAGCCGAAGCGAAGGACTACTACATTAAATGCAGAAGTATACCAAAAGTCACTAGAAAAAAATAATTTTGCGGAATTATTTAAGAATGAAATAACCACCCAAAATTTGATATCAGTGTCAACGAACCACTAATTACAGAATGATAAAACTAAAGTAAATGTAATATGAATATATCTCCAAAATACAATGGAGATCAATAAAATATAAGTCCAAAGAGTAGCAGGAATAAGCTGGATGCAAAGCTTACCGTGAATCTTAGATGTGAATAAGATTTGAACGAATAGTTATATGTATATCACAAACGAGAACCTGTACTCGCATCTGCACATGTGCAAGTGTAGTATGAGTATAAGTCAACGAAGCAACCCGTACCTAGTAGGCTTCGAGGGCCCACTAAGCATATAATAATAATAAATGCAGTAAATAACAGAGTACAAAAAAGGGTCATAGAAGCAAATAGTAAAATATAGGAAAACTAGCAACTCAAGTACTACTCAAAGGTCACACAAAATGATAGTGCTAGCTAATCACATAATAGGATCGTATGCAATAGAAGAGAACGCACCCGATATCCTTGCAACAACATATGTGAAATATAACACAATAAATGGGAATCAAGAAGATAGGAGTAGAACATGGTCGGTATACCGGTAACCTCAAGTGAAAAGATAATTGAACGAATAAAAGTATAAAGCACTAATCCCAGACAACATGAAATAACAAGTAACCGATAAGGACAACTACACAGTGATACGAATAATAAAGAAAAGCAATTAAACGCTGACAAGTCCCCCAAAAAGAAGTGCAGTGTACACCAAAAGAACCAAGCTCATCATAGGCATCACCATACTACAAGGGTTATACTGAAGAGAACAAGTGCAGAAAAGTAACAAGCACATGATTGTCATAGAACCTCACATCTGACATTCAGAACTGTACTGAATCATAATTGGCACATAATGCCCCGTAATAGTGTTATTCTGCCTGCATCTAGTGCCTCACAGTGTTATACCGTCGGTACATAGTGCCTCATATCAATTATATCACATCAGTAATATCCGCTAGCCATACTCGGCAAGTCAAGGCGTTCAACGCCAATGTATATGGCAGTATCACCTATGGTCTTCAGTAATCAATACCATCAAGTTTCCACAACCACTAGTGCCACGTGTGTCAAAAGTTGTACTCACTTCCATACAACGACAATCTCAAGTCCCGACGCTGTACTCACTGCCGATTCTGGATCAGACTTAAGTGCTAGCATTTATTAGTAAAAAGATACTTTTCCTAATGCCAGGGTGTGATACCTGGACTGAAACAAGTGAAAACAGTGTTACCGGGTGCTTGATACAATGTTGAGACTAAAATAGTAAAATATAATTACTTATATTATTATTATTATTACTGTTCTCTCATTTATTTCTTTATACCATTATGAAACTTTATTATCAAATCATCCGCTAGCCATCATGGCTCATAAATTCAAAGGTGAAACTACCCAGCACCAATGCTCTCTCATTGAAGCTTAGGCTCGATCTTTTCGTGCCATGAATGCACATTATATCAACAACACACACACACACACACACACAAACATATATATATATATATATATATTAATATATAATCATGAATTATACACTGCATATTCCTTGCACAGGTATCTCTAATCAAATGCTAAGCCTCGGGCCCCATATCAATCGGGTACCAAAATATCACTATCAACATAGAATGGATGAAGGAATGGTACAGGGATGCTATACAACCTAAATACCCAACCCACGGATGTTATTTAGTATAGTTATTAAAGCTATAAGCCCAGATATAGCGCCATAGAGCCTACCTGTTGTCCAACGATAAAGCGCTGCAAATCCATAAATCGTACTCCGACTGATATCAAACGTGCTCAAATGATATGAAACTTACTCCAATGAATTTTATATATTAATACGAGTCTAACAGTGTATTTTACACTGTGGAGACTGAAAATAAATTTCACTACAGGGTTCCCAACGTTACCAAGAACTCATGCTCCAAAATTAGGCAAAAATTCGAGTATGGGAAGGGCTTCAAAATAGCCCAGGAAGATTTGACCCTAAAGGGGTCAAAGGTTCAATTTTTACGGATTTAACATTGTAATTTCGAGGTAATAATAATTCTAGGATCAATATATATTCAATTTACAAAGAATTACTCAAAAATTTAGAGATTATGGAAAGATTTCGTCAAGTTCAACTTATGGTGCCATTAATGGTGGAAACTAAGGATTTCAAGAATTTAAAATAGAGAAGGAAACTTACAAATAGCGGGAAATGACTTAAGAAATCTTCAAAAACTTTTTCACAAATTTTGACGGAATTCCCCAGCAAAAATCTTATAAGGACAAAAGAAGAAATCGGGAAAAGGGTTGAAAAATAAGCTAAAAAAATTGAGTTTTTGCTCTATTTAACTGGCTGTGATAGGGCGCGTTCGTGCTTATTAATATTTTTTTTAACTTCGATCGCACTTTAGGAGCATGATCATGCCTATTACAGAATATCTGCAATTGCTGAATTTTCTAACAAAGGCCCAAAATTGAAATGAACCCCAAATTTGACAAAACTTATATGTTTTTCTGAGTGGAAAACATATTTTGGACTCTAGGAAATTGACGAAAATGACATAGGAGGTCTTTTGATTGAAATACACCCTCTACCAAGGCTAGAAAGTTTCCAACTTTCCACAAAACGACTCGAATCAAGCATGACACCTTAGGAAGCATTCAAAGAGTCAACCTAGTCTAAGTTCATCACTCCGGAGCTGGTGGAAGCATCATAATTCCAATCTGACACTCCGAACATCAAATTACCACCCAAGCTCCTCTTTAGGCTATAAACTTAACTAAAATCCACAATTTCACATAACTTGCAAATGAAATCTCCAAAATACAAAATTAAGGTCAATCTTGACTCTTTTTGGTATTCCTAAGCTAACAGAGCTATTGGAATTAAATTTCAAGATCTTCTTGAAGGAAAGTTGACTTTGGTAAATGAGTACTTAGTTTTAGGTTCTAAAATAGGGAATTTTAGATATTTCTCAATTGAGTTTCCAGGAATCCGAACTGTCGGTCCCAGCAAGTCATAAATGACTTGGGACAATTACCAAAATGCTCTAGAATTCAAAAAGTCATGTACTTATCATAAATGACCATGAGGGTCATTACAGGTAATTACAAGGGATGTGTAGTGGAGTAGTAGCATTTATGTGAATCCCTTCCATGGGTCTTAGTGCAATTCCCTAGGTGTACGATCTAGTTTTGAGGGTCCATTATGGAAGTTATGAAGTTTCTAGTTTTTGGTTCACCATATCTTGGTTGTCATTTCTTCTTAAATGATATGATATGCCCAATTAGACTGTGCCATTGAGTCCAGCTCATTTCGAGTGTGTGTGCATATCTCGTTTTCTTAATTCGTACTCCGAACATTTTTAGAGTGGTGTTCGGAGTGTTTTTAAACACTTGGTTTTTCTATCAACAACCAAAATCTAGTGCATCCCCTGATGTTCTTCGCAATCGTGAAGGGACGTCACGCGGTCGTGAAGGTCAGGTTTTACCTTCATCGTGATCGAGGAGCCCTTTTATGTTATTAAGTACCTATGTTTCATTCTTCCTTGCGATTACAAGATTCACATTGCGATTGCATGGCCAATAAATTCCACCCCCGTGATCGCGAGACTCTGCTATTAGTATTGCAATGTCATCCTTAGATCCTATTATGTCAAAGTGCATAGATTGGGTAGCCATGGATGGTTCTATATTTGAAAAGGGAAGGGTGTGAAAAGTATGTGCTAATGTTATCACACATCTATGTAATCAATAGATTTTTTGTTCTGAAGAATCTTAGTTTTTCATTTGTTGCTTGATGACCGGAAAGTGTTGTAAGTTAAGGGTGTTGATGTGCCGCTAATTTACAACACTTTTGATGCTTAAAACAATGGATTTTTTTTATTGTTTTGAGTATTTCTATGTGTATATGATGTGATTTTTTAATTTTATGGAAAAATAATGTTCATAGATTAGTTGGAGAAATTTTGGATTGTTTTTGCTGAAAATACATACCACGAGTCACGATACGGGTTGTGAGATCCATTTCACGGACCGTACTGCTAGCCATGGATTGGAGTTCTATAATTAGTGAATTTTAAGGTTTATATAAAGAGTTGACAAAATGGACTGTAAGAACGAAAGTATGACTTATGATTTGGTGATGAATTTAGAATTAGTCTACTGGAAGTTTTCACATACAGACCACGACGAAAGTATGTCCGTGAAGTACCCACCCTGGACCATACTGTTGGTCCATGAAATAGATGCTGAAAAAGTGAAAATTTGAAGGTCATAAAACAATTCAACGACACGGATCATAGGGTTCACACTACAATTCACGTTGCGTAAACATGATCCAAGGATTGAAGCCTAATAAAAAAGCCAGTGATCCATAAGTCCCCTAAAAGTGAGACCACAGATTGTTGGGTCCAAACTATGGTCCATTTGGTTGGCTGTCAACATTATATTCTAGGTTTTTGTAGGAATAGTTTTCTTAGGCCTATAAAATCTTTAAGTAGGTTTTCTTTTAAGTACAAAAACACACAGACTTTGATACACTTATTAGTTGTATGTTTGAGTATTCTCTCTGGAATTAAACATATTTTTGGAGGTTATGCTACTACTTTGTGAATCAAATACAATTATTTCATCTTCATCATTCTAATTCAGTATTCATCCAACGTAATTGTTATAATCCTCATCTGTCAAACGATTAATTGTGATAATAACCAAATCACGCGTAGCTAAAACTATACAACTAGGGTTGTGGGAATCATGACAAATAACAAAGTAAGTTTAGGTACAAAAATTGATTCTTTAATGGTAGTTATGCATGTATTGTAGGGTTCTTAATTTTTATTTCTTTCTTACGGTGTACAAAATTTAGAATCTACTTGTATTCTTTACTAGCCTTGGAGAAAGGTAGAGATTGGGAAAAGAATACTAAAATGGTGATTTGGAGAACCATCAAATTAACCTGAGTCTTTGCAGATAGGGTTAAATCTGAGATCAATAATTGGGAGTTAGTATGGATTGCACTATTACACCTGGTGGAGATTCATGTAAAGTCACCTAATTAGTGACTTCTTGTGTTCAAGTGAATTTAAACTATAGATTTTCTATGCATAGCACCAAGATAGATCACTAGTATCGAGACTTACATAGTTATGGTGTTGGGGGAACACAATCCGAGTGATTGCATTCATCAGGTTCAAAACTTGAGAAATTTTATTCTTTTGTTACTAATCGAAAAAATACTTAAAAATAAAATCCTCACATTTATTTTCAGCATTAGTTACTCTAGAAATACATACTATAGGAGAACCAAGTGCTAGTAGACAGTATTCCCCCATATTCCTTGTGGGATCGACCTCAACCCTTAGTTGGGTTGTATATTTGATAAAGACAACTTTACACTTATAAAACAGGTATAGTTTTGGGCAATATCACTCATCACACCCTTCATGGGTGACACCTTTAGCATAATATGATCTCCCTCCATGATCTCTAGGGGTCGAACTCATCTATCAACATAACTCTTCTGACTTCTCTAGGCTGTCAATAGTCGGCTTTGAATAACTCAAACCTTATCCATAAAATCACGTAAAAAACTATATCGAGGGACCTCACCTCAAATGCATTAAGCTAGTGATCGTATATCTGCACATCCTACCATATAATGCCTTGAAAGGCGCCATCTGAATACTAGAGTTGAAGTTGTTGTTATAAGAAAACTCTACTTACGGTAAATACTTATTCTAATGATCCTAAAATTTATATTTCAAGCATGTCGCATATCATCGATAACCTAAATAGTCCACTCAGACTGTCCATTTGTTTGAGGGTGAAAAGAGTTACTCAAATCTAGATAAATGCCCAAGCCATTTTTCCACACTCTCCAAAAATACAAAGTTAACAATGATCCACGATTGAAGATGATAGAAACAGGAATACAATGTAACCTAAATAAATGACTGAGGTAAATCTCCACTAGCTTCTCAGTCGTAAAATCAACTTCACCGGAATGAAATGAGAAGATTTATTCAATCGATCAAAAATCACCCAAATAGAGTAAAATACACCCATAGTCCTAGGTAATCTACCAAAAAATCCATTGTAATCTTCTCCAACTTCCACGAAGGAATGGGTATCCTCTGAGACTCTCTGCTTGACCTCTAACGCTTAAAATTAATTGTTTTACAATTTATGCATCTTTCCACAAACTCAGCTATAACCCTCTTTATACCACACCACAAATAGTGCTGGCTAAAATTACGGTACATATTTGTCACTCTCGGATGTATAAAATACCTCAAACTATGTACCACCCACATAATCAAGCTAGTCAGATCACCTATATTAGGCACACAATGACTACAAGTCCTCAAATCACCCTTCTGGCTAAGAAATGTCTCCTTTGGTTCTCCACTCAACACTTCATCACTATTAATCCACAACTATTCCTTCTCGAAATATTTTTCCTTAATATTCTCCTGTTATAACAATTTTGCTAAATTAAGTAAATTCCCATATTAGCTGTAGATGTTCTATGCCTGGTGTTATTACTGTTGTTCCCCATTTTGGTATCAGAGCCATAAATTCAAAGAATAAATTAGACAATAATTTAAAATCATGTCTGACAACATAGAAATTATGAATGATCATAATGAAATTAATAATGAAACTAATAGATTTAAGCATTATTATGCTGGATTCTTTAATGATAAAGAATTATTAACTGTGATAAAAATCATGGGATTTCTAGGTCAAGATTTATTGACAAAAATATTAGACAATGTTTGTGAAAAAATTCTTGAAGAAGAATTTGATTCAGAATTAGAAGAACATTATGCTTCTATGCAATTAATAAATGCAGTAGATGGAAATATCCATTTACAATTCAAACAATCTAATATAGGTAAAACTAAGTCTTCACATTTTTATATTTCACCAGTAGAAGATCAAATGACAAAACCTTCTACATCACAAGTTAATGA
>JBDJHY010309133.1:6747-19286 GCA_039654485.1 Withania somnifera | reverse complement strand
CAATAAGGTTAAACAAGGTTATCTATAAGATTAACTAGTGTGTCTAATCCATTATCATTAAATACATTATCACTAAAAAACAAAGAAATATTAAGATCATATTGTAAACTATTTCTAATACTTAGTCACTATAAGAGTTAGCAGTACTAGGTTTAGTTTTATACCTTGAAGACCTATGGAAGATGATTCTTTGCTAAGAGATAAGACCATTGATAAGTTTGAAGAGTGAAAACTTATTAGGACTTTAAACATAAATTATTTTTCATTTTGAATACATTTGTGTGAGATTTTAATTATGTGATATAAAAAACTGATCTCAAGATATAATGGAAAGTAAGGGATTGAGCCCAAAAAGAAAGCAAAAGGAATGAAAATAAGAACAAATTAGATCTTGGAAAATGATGCCATTGTTTTGCCATTATAATGCAATCATAAATAAGCATATGCGGCTGCATACCCTCAAATATGAACCACATACGCTTTCCATAAATCAAGCTTCAAGAGTCAGGCATATGTGGACCTTTAATGAGAATATGCAGCTGTATACCCTCATATGTGGACCGTATATACATTTCATAAACCAAGCATAAACGGGTATCAAATGTGGATAAAATATGGAGGGACATATGGCCATATGATGCCGCATACACCCTCTATATAATCCCATCATAAGACAATCTTGTGAAGCTTAAAGGTCTAATACGGACCGCATATCCTATTTGCGGAGCATATGTGGCCGCATATGCAAGACGGAGGGTAACTTAGTGTTTTATGTTGTTTTTTTTATTTTAGGGACATATAACAGATTTTTTCTAGGTTAGTGAGTTTATATTTTTCCTTATTTTTCAGCTTTTAGAAAACCTAGTGAAAAGAGGAGAAGAGCATTAATTACCAAGATTCTCCCATTAATTTCTCTTATGAATCTTTAAGATGTAAACCTAAAGTTCATTTATGGATGAACAATGAAATAAAGTTTTGGGTATATTTTCTCCTCTACATTAATGAATAGCTAAAAATCTATTTCTTAGCTGTGTAGATTGATGGGTCAATAATTGTGATTTAATGTTTTTTATTTTCTTCTAAATGAACTTATGTGACATTGCATTATCTTCATGTTTTAAGGAAAGTTTGGGGTTGCATAATTTATTCACTTGGTCTTCAAATATTTCTTGAGAAAAAATATAGGAGACTAGAGAAGGTAACGAAAGAAAAAAATTGAAATGATATTTTATCAATAGTAAATGATAGACATAAATTAACTAACTTGAGATAAATGGATCGTTTCTAAAGGAATATATTAGGTTTTGAGAGAACTCAAGATAATTGAGTTTGTTGATTGAGAAATCATAAACTTAGCAAAATACTTTCTATCCATAATATTTGTTGAAAAGGAAGCATGTTAAATGAACCCTTTCATTGGCCAGCCCAATTAAAAACTTCCCTAAGACTCACTACTATTTTAATTAAATCTTAAAATAAAAAATACACAGTCATCTAGTTAACTCAAAAGTTAAAATTGATAACCTTAACTCCCCCATTTTACTTTACATCTTTAAAAATGCAAACAAATTTGGCTCTTTACACTTGTAGGATAAATCTTTAATTCTGTTCTCTGTGGGATTGACCCCAACTCTTGAAGTTGGGTAAGTTTATTTATAATGACCATTTAATTTTTTTTTAAATGGAAGTTTGTTTGGACGTTATGGAAAATGGCATCATTACCGGATAATGGAATTTTAGATTTCCCTTATTAGTGTTTTGATTCATTCTTGTATTGCACATTTTACAATTTACTTTTCTTGTTATTTTTTTCCCATTGTAGATAACAACAACATGAATATATGAGTTAGTGAATACTCTAATAGGAACTATGAGGATAATGATGATGCTTTCAGCCGGTCATCTAGTGCTACCTGTTTGCTTCCTATTGAAGGCAATGTGGTATTTAACATTACTAGCACAATGCTTTACTTGCTTCATATGGAGGGATTGTTTGGTGGAAAGACTTAAGAAGATTTAAATAGACATCTTAAAAACTTTTTGGAGGTTTTTCAAGGATTGAACATCACCAACATCATTTAGGAGTCCATTTGCCTCATATTGTTTCCATTCTCTTTAATGGAAGAAGATTAGAAGAACCCCCGAAGGGGTCAATCACTTCATAGAATGAAATAACAAGAGACTTTTCGGAGATATTCTTCCTGCGATCAAGAATGCTACAGCTCCAATATGAATTATGAACTTTTACCAATTGCTAGTAGAGGAATTACATGAAATATGTATGGCTATAAAAAGTATTTGATATAATGCCCCACTTATAGGCTGTGTAATGTCATGTTGTTGAAAACTCTATAGAGCCTGGAAACCACCAACAGATTACTCACTGAAAACCTTGCTGATGGTTCCTTGATGGATCAATCATTTAGTATGTAAAAATGCTTGCATGAGAGAATGACTAATACCATGAGAGCATGGAACAATAAAGAGGCTGAGGTGGCCATAGTGGATCCCTCCACCGGTACCTCTAGTGAGAAATGAAGAAGATATGAGGAGAGAGATGATAACATGGAGAAATTAGTCACTCAAGTCAATTTTCTCACCAAACATTTGATGAACATGGGCACAATACGTATGAAGATGGTTGCAACAAATAGTGGATAAAATCATTACCATGCGGAGGACAATGAGTTGGAATTTGATGATTATGCATAATTCTTGTCGAATAAAATGGGGTTTCTAACCCAAGAAAGGGTACGAGAATCAAAGTTTTTATAATAGACATGACAACGATAGTGTTGAAAGATGGACAAAAGGTGATCAACAGGGTTGTTGGAGGAACCATGAGTATGACTAATGGAAGGATCAGAATGAAAGTTATAGAGAGGGTAACCATGAGATAATTTAAAAATATGTTCCCCCAAATATCCGAGACCAAGGTCTAATCCATGTACCTTTAGTGACCTTGCAAGTTCTGAAGCGGAGGAGATTCTTGCCTGAATATAAATCAATTTGAATCTACCACAAATGGAAAAATAGATATGGTTCAAGTGGTGGCGTCCTACTCCGCCTCCATCAAATGCCTTGAATCTCAAATGAGCCAAATCTTTGCCTCTCAATCCGAGGAAAAAAAACTCTTCCAAGTGATACAACGATGAATACTAAAAAGGAAAATATACATTGTATAGACACTGTGATAAGAAATAGGAGATTCCTAGAAAGTAAAGAGGATGATATTGAGAAATCCATTGATTGAGAAAAAAGGGTGATACTAATCTATATAAAAAAAGAAGAGGGTCGTTAGAATGTCAGAAAGTGTTGATTTCAAAAAAATGTTGTTGATGCAACATCAGTCAAAGTAAAGAATGTTGATGAAAATGTGAAGCATGATTATGTGGATGAGCTCGAGGAAGTAACAGAAGGTGAAAACCTCAAGAAGGCACAAACTCTTTGGTTCTGATTAGTGTTCCCAAAAGGCTACCTCCATTTCCAAAAAGGCTTAAAAAGAGGAAACAGGATGTACAATTTAGTAGGTTCTTGACCATGTCCAAGAGCTTGTCGATTAATATTACTTTGATTGATGTTGTGCTATAAATGCTTGGATATGCCAAATTTGTGAAAGATTTATTCACCAAAAAGAGATGCATGGATTTTGAAAATATGAAGGCGCCACAGAATTGTAGTGCCATTATGTAGAGAAATATAGTGGTTATAAATAAAGATCCCTGGGCATTCACCATTCCTTGAATAATTGGTCTATTTGATTTTTCTAAGGTGTTATGTGATTTAGGAGAGAGCATAAACTAGGTTCCTTTTTCAATATTCAATAAGTTAGTATTAGGGACTCAAAAACTAACCACTATGAGATTATTGATAGTTGATAAAAAGATAAAATAACCGGTTGGAATCCTTTATGATGTGTTGGTAAAGGTTGAAAAATTCATATTTCTAGAGGATTCTGCTATCCTTAATTTTGAAGTTGACTATGAAGTACCTATCATTCTTTGTTGGCCTTTACTTCCTACTGGGAGGCTTTAATGGATGTTGAGAGTGGGTAATTGAAGTTTTGGGTGAATAATGAGAAGGTGATTTTTTTGCAAGTCCATGAAACAACAGAATGACTTACATGTCATATTGGTGTTGACCCAATTGATTATGTGATGTCTTGCACTTTGGAAGTGGATTATTGTGGAGAGATGTTAGCCACAGTGTTGTTGAACTATGAAGGGGAGGAAATTGAGGATTATGAAGAAGTTGTGATGGCGCTTATTGTACTAGGTTTATTCGCTTACAATTTGAAAAATCTTAATAAAGATTTGGAGAATTGAGAGTCTCTACCATTGAAACCTTCCATCATTGAGCCACCTACGATGGAGCTAAAACCACTTCCTCCTCATTTCCACTATAAATATAATGGAGCAAATGAATCCATCCTAGTAATTACCTCATCCAAGTTAGTGGAGCACCAAGTTGAAGCTTTGCATTCTATCTTGACCAAACATATTCATGCTATTGGGTAGACCTTCGAGGATATTCATGAATACCATAGGATATATGCTCAAAAAATTCAACTTGAGAAGGGGTGTGTACCATCTATTGAGAACAAAAGACGCCTTACCCACCTATTTAAAGAAAGCGATCATCAAATGGATCATTGTGGGCATGGTTTATCTGATATTAGATGGAAAGTGGGTAATCCCAGTGTAATGTATCCTCATAAAAGGTGGTATCATGGTAATGGAAAATGTGAAGGATGAATTAGTTTCTCCTAGACCATCAACGGATGAATTGTGTGCATGGATTATGGAAAGCTAAATTCATGAACTAGGAAAGAAAACTTTCTTCTCCCCTTCATGGACCAAATACTTGATAGACTAGTAGGAAAATGCTTCTATTGTTTCCTTGATGGGTGCTATGGATATAATGAAATCTCGATTGCACCAAAAGACTAAGAAAATACCATTTTCACTTGTCCTCATGGGACCTTTTCTTTCAAGAGGATTCCATCTGGTCTTTGCAATGATCCAGTCACCTTTCAAATATATATGATGTACATATTCTCAAATATGGTCAATGATTCTATTGAGATATTAATGGATGAATTCTCTGTTATTTAAGATTCTTTTGACTAATGTATGAGTCACTTGGCAAAGTTGTTTAAAGGATGTGAAGAGACAAACCTCGTACTTAATTTGGAAAAATGCTACTTCATTGTGAAAGAAGGTATCTTCTTAGGGCATAAAATCTCTGAGAAAGGGATTCAAGGGGACAAATCCAAGATTGAAGTGATCTCAAATCCATCTCTCCCCCACATGCATGAAAAGGGTGAGAAGTTTCCTCAGACATACGAGGTTCTATTTGATGTTTGTGAAGGATTTATCCAAGGATGTTTATCCTTTATGCAATCTCTTGGATAAGGATGCCATATTTGAGTTCAATGATGAGTGATTAAAGTCTTTTGAATGCTTAAAGGAGAAGCTCACAATAGCTCGAATAATTATAGCACCCAATTGGTCACAACCCTTTGGATTAACGTGTGATGCCAGAGGGGTTGCTCTCATCCTAGGATAAAGAAGAGAGAATATATTCCAACCGGTGTATTACTTAAGCAAGACATTTAATGATGCTTAAAAGAATTATACAATCATGGAGCAAGAATTTTAGCTTTTATCTGTGCCTTTGAGAAATTGGACGCTTAACCTTTGGGAATCAGGTGATAGCACATGACGACCATGCTCCTTTTGATGTTTGATGACCAAGAAAGATGCTAAACTGACGTTGATTTGATTGGTCCTTTTTCCACAAAATTTTAATTTTGAAGTTAAGGATAGAAATTATATAAAAATCAAGTTCCTGATCATTTATCGCGACTTGAGTCCAATAAGCAGAGTTTAGGGAAAGTTGAAATTAATGAATCCTTCATTGATTAATATTTGATTTCTCTTGCTGAGGAGGTGACCCCGTGATATGACGATTTGGCTAACTATCTTTCATGTGATATCATCCTAGATGATCTTAATTCCATTAATTTAACAAATTTCTCCATAATGTTTGAAGCTACTTTTGGGATGACCCCTACCTCTTCAATGTATGTGCAGAAAATATGATTAAGACAACACGTCTCATTAAGGGAGGTTGGAAAAATTCTTGAAGCATGTCACTTGTCACTATTAGGAGTGTACCGTAGCAACTCAAGAACCACATTTGAAGTACTTCAATGTAGAGATTATTGTCCTATTGTACCCAAAGATGCTTATGAATTTGTGAAGCGGTGTGAGAAATGTAAAAAGTATAGGGGAATCTCAAGGAAGCATTAATTAACACCCATTCTAGAGTTTGAATTGTTTGACTTATGGGGAATATACTTCATGCGTCCCTTCGTGAGTCCGTATGGATAAAATTACATCATGGTGGCTGTTGATTATGTCTCAAACTAGGTCAATCCATAGCTGTACCCACCAATAAAAGCAAAGGTGTGACAAAGGTCCTCAAGAAGAATACTTTTTCAAGGTTTGGGACCCCCTGAGCTATCATCGGTGATGAAGGGTCACATTTTTACAACTATCTCTTCAATTATTTGTTGGATATGTATAGTGTCAAACATCGAGTTGAGACCCCTTATCACCCCTAGACAAGTGGCCAAGTTGAGTTATCAAATTGTGAGATCAAAATAATATTGGAAAAAATAGTGAGTGCAAACCAAACCTATTGGTCAAACAAGCATAATGACTATATCCAAAATTCCCATTGGGATGTTGCCAAACCAATTTATCTTTGGGAGGTATGACACCTATCATTAGATCTTAAGCTCAAGGCATTGTGGGCCTTAAAAAATTGAATCTCAATTGGGAGGATGCATAAAGGTCAAGTGTGGAACAACTGAATGAGTTGGATGAATTTCGCCTAAGGGCCTAAGAGAGTTCCACCTTGTACGAAGAGTAAATTAAAATGTGGCATGATTACAAGATATAAAAAAGGGAATTCTAGGTAGGTAACATGGAATTTATTTTCAATTCAAGGCTTAAACTTTTACCAAGTAAGATAAATTCAAAATGATCAGGGCCCTTCAAATTTTCCAAGTGTTTGCACATAGTGCAAGTGAAGTGGAAGACAATGATGGGGTGGAGTTCAAAGTGAACAACTAAAGGTTTTTTAATAATTATCTAGGGGTGGAGAATGAAATCACCATGATCAAAGTGTTCTATATTAATGTGGCTTGATTTTGATATTCCATATCTATGTTATGCCACGACATTAAATAAGGCCCTTTTTGGGAGGCAACCCAAGTGTGCTTGTAGTTTATGTCATGTTATATATCTTAGACTTTAATGTGATCTGTTTTTGTTGAAGTGTAGGAATTCCAAATAAAAATAAAAAGGAAAAATATTGTAAAACCACTATATAGGTAAATTAGAGGTTATAGAAGCATAACCCATCACATATGAAAGGCAGTAAAGTGGAAAATGGATGCCAATAAAGGTCCCTTATGTGTTGCAGATATGTACCACATATTGAGATATATGGACTGGGAGTGTTTATAAGGAAAGGTCACTTTATGCATTGCATATACAAACCACATACCTCCATATGTGGCCACATACGTTCCACATAAGCCTTTATGTGTCCTTTTGATCAATAAAAGGCCAATCTATGTGATTCATATACGGACTGTATAAGCCCTAATGTGGCCTCATATGCTTCGCATAGCCTTAGGTAAGTTTTTATTTACTAGTTGACTCGACTTGGTACCACTCAAAACGCCTCCCAATTACATCTTTTCAAAACCCCTGTTCACCCTAAGGCATTACTATTCCTTAATTTTTAATGAATAGAAACAAATCACTCCCCCATCTTCCATATCCATAAAACCATCAAATTCCCAAATTCCCCACATCCCTCTTCTACCAAGTTCAAGAGTTCTAAGGCACTATTTTTGCAAGCACACACACTCTCACTTGCACTGTAGCACACATCACTTTACCAACTCTATTGTAAGTATCACTTTTAATTTTCTTTATATGTAATCCATGTTCAACCTTTTGGGATATTGATCTGTGTTTGTTAGGGGATGGTTGTTCATCATTCTATTCTCCTACCCTCTTTCCCTTATTGTAGTAATGGTTCTTAAATTGTTGATGAACTTGGGGTGAAGTTTAAGTAACCTGATTTTTATGTTAGATATGTTGGGATGAAGTCTGAGTAACCTCTTTATGAAGTAGATTATTTTTACCAATGTTCGAGTGAGTGACAAGACTGACGCTAAAGTAAGCCCTGGGCATTCTATATTGGATTTTTCCAACACTGAGGACCCTTTCACTGCTATTTGGACTCAACGTTTTTTCTTTTAGAATCATGAACAAAAGCTATCTCAACTTTCTAAGCCTCAAAAACCTGGATTTACACCCTCAGACCACTGGTAAGGAATGCCCTTTTGGGTGAATCTAGTCAGGGGAGCTGCTATAGATGAAAATTCCTACACAAATTGCCTGTAGTACCTAGCTAACCTAATAAAACTACGAACCTCAGAGGGGATATTAGGTTGTGGAAAATATTGAAGCTCTACAATCTTTGTTGGATCCGTACTAGTACCTACTACCGATACAATGTGTCCTAAGAAAGATACGACATCACCCCATAAATCACACTTTGAGAAATTGGCATAGATCCACTCAATCCTTGAAGTTTAAAGTAAAATTTGTAAGTTCTCCTCATGTTTCTCTCGACTCTGTGAGTAAACTAAGATGTCATCGATGAAAACGATCATAGAGGAATCTAAATAGGGTCTGAAAACTCTGGTCATAATATCTATGAATGAGGATGGGGAATTAGTCATCCCAAATGACATATCAAGAAACCCATTGTGCTTATACCTAGTCCAAAAAGTATTCTTTGGGATATCCTCATCCCGAATCCTCAACTGATGGTAACTCGACCTCAAGTCAATCTTTGAGAACATAGTAGAACCTTAGAAATAGTAAAAAATATTGTTAATTCGCGGTAGAGGGTACTTATTCTTAATGGTAACCTTATTAAACTACCTATAATCAATGCATATTCATATAATCCCATCCTTATTTTTCATAAAAAACACTGAGCACCCCACGGGGAAATACTAGGATGGATAAAAACTTTAGCAAGTAAGTCCTGAAGCTGAGTATTGAGCTCATAGAGCTCTGATGGAGTCATATAATACGGTGCTATCGAAGTGGGCTTAGTGCTCCACTCAAACTATGCATAAAAACTAACAATACCCTTGGGTGGGAGGCCAAACCATCAGGGAAAACATCAAAAAAGTCTCCAACAATAGGCACACACTCAAGGGTAGGCAGAGCAACACTCACATTATGGATATAAGCTAAAAAACCCCAACTATAAGCCCAAAGCCTGAATACCAGAAATATCCTTCACCAGGGAGTGACTAGCAGAACCCTTCCACACAACTAGGGGTACACCAAGAACGAATTACGTAATAGTCTTGGAAATATAGTCCAAAATTGCATGATGAGGGGAAAACCAATCCCTACCAAATATCATATTAAAATCTTTCATCTTTAGAGCCATGATCCTAAGTTTCCAACTCCTATATAGTGACAATATAAACCCACTGAATTCGATACGTCACTAAAACCTCTTGTACAGGAATGGATACTTTCAAAGGCATAGGTAAAGGCTCATAGACAATGCCCAAGTGGGGCATAAATTACACAGAAACATAAGAATGGGTAGAACCAGGATCCAAGAATACCAAAGATTATAAGATGACCACAAATAATTACTATACCCGTGATCACAATAATAAAAGACTCAACCTAGGATATGTTAGGTATTACATATAACTAAAGGAATCCACTGTCCTACTAATCTCCTACTCGGCCCCTCCTTTGTCCCTTTATCCCTCAGCACAGGCACCGTGAGCCACTGTTTAACCATCTCTAACTAGTGGAGGTACTTCTTGAGAAGGCTTTATAGTCTATGCTGCAGGATAAATATCCCACTCTTTGGACACTCTGTAGAAAAGTGTCCTAGCTCTCCATACTCATAACCACCCTAAGATCTACCCCGACTGGAACCACTAGCTGAACCGCCCTAGCTACTATGGCCTCGAGACCTTATAAATACACCCCTGATGCACTGACTACTCTAAACACGATCAATTGAGTGTAAGGAAGCTTGAAGTGATCTAGACTTCCCCTACAGGCCTACTTCTGATGAGGAATACACTTGTCATGCAATCTCTCAGGAAACTAAGAACCACTAAAGTTTCCCTAACAGTGCGGTCACTTATCGCCATCCCCTTGTGTCGAGAGTTAATGCCTCTTCATAGAACATGCATGGTCAACTAATGTTAGGAGTGTATTAACCAACGCAAGTATAAGTCAACCTCCATATAAACCTTTGACTCAGCCCAAATGCAAAACAGAGAGTCGACTCATCCTATTTTGAGATAACTATGGCCCCATACCTAGAAAGCTTTGTGAAGGAGGCCTTATATTGAGTAACTGTCACTGACCCCTATTGCAACCCAACATACTTTATTTGATTCCTCTCAAACACTCCAAGAAACAAACCAGGCCTTAGCCGACCCCTTTACTTGATAACCAATTAAATCAACCCGGTGTGAGTATATTAAACCCATATTCTGTCTCGGTGGTCTCATGCAGGTGAAGTGGGTGTGCATCTTCCTTTCCTTATAAGTCATAAAAGGACCACAGGCTTAACTAAAATTATCGATAATGTAGGAGTAGACTGTGGAGGAGGAGATGCTACTGCCACTGGTGTCATCTGAAGAGAGGATTTGGGGAGCCTTGTGCCATTCCCTGGGTTTAAGATTGGTCCCCATCAGTGGGCACCCTACTAAACATGGTACACAAATACTGCCAAATCTCCCTAAGTGCCTTATCAAAAGGTGTCATCGTATGTGGAAGAGGTAGATATATAGGTGCAGGATTAGGTTACGTAACTCCATCCCAGCATTTCCCACATGCTCCATATCTTCCCCTTCTCCAAATTGGAGCTCTTTGCAAAGGCCGGGGAGCATCATCATCACTTGAAAAGGACTCAAACCCCGCATGAAAAACCTTATAAAAAGCCATGTAGGGCATACTAATCAGGGTATAAATGCCTAAAATCTTGGTCTCGGACCATATATCATGTCTCTGTAGAAAACTCAAGTCTATACACATAGGCATATCCAAAAACACAATGATAATCCATGAAAAATAGAGTTTGATCAAGTGGAGAAATAGATCCATATTGCCTAGCAGTAAAAAAAGTAGACATATAGTAGATGAAAAGTCCCTTTAATGATAAAACTAGTGAAACCAAGCTATAGTATAAGTACTTGATTCAAAATTGCAATCGAATGTTCGTAACCCAATAACCATACATGCTCGTCAAACACAATAAAACAGTAGTCTAGAATAGCTTTAAAGAGACAAATAAGATCTAGGGAATAGATGCTAAGCTCTAACCGGTAGTCTTTTTCCCTCCCACAAACTATGTTTCAAAGACAAAGTCAAAAACGTAGATAGGGCTAGGTAGCCCTAGGATAACAAAGCTAAAAAGCTAGAAAAATAGCCATAGGACTACTAGTGAACATAATGGGGGATCCAAGTAATAATCCTATCCCTACGCTATCACTTTACCATAAATATACCATACTAATACCCAGTATAATGAGAGTAGATTGTAGCGTACCTAGCATTGGAAAAAGGCTCCAGGATTGCATTGGAAGAAGTTGAGAGTCATGAAAAAGATCGGCACTTCAAGAAACTAAAAGAAACATAACCTATGAGTCAAGAGAAGTACAATAAGACCTATATCTCTATAGGGATAGAAGGGTCATAAACCAAACCAAAAATGGGTCACTGAACCCTGTAGCTTAAAAAATAAACTATTTATACCAATGTGTAGAGCACAACTTATAGACCATATGCTATAAAACCAAGCTCAATCCGGTAGAATTCAATGAATAAACAAGACCACACAGTATTACCACACAAATTATTTTGTAACAAATGAGAAAATGAAGAATTGCCTGGTAAAAACAACCATAGAACCACCAAAATACACTTCTACATATCAAAATCCTCAAACCAAGCTTCAGTTAAGATTAATCCATACTCTAAAGATGGAGAAACTATTAAGAAATTCTCAAAAATTTTTTGGGATGGGGCTTTATATAGGCCAACCACTATTTAGCCATTTTATCGGCAAATTGGCTGATTTATTAGCCACTATAGAAATGCTCCAAAAAGGCACAAAATGGAAATGGAGTTTTATTTTGACAAACCTTATATGCAAATTTCATGGAGACAACATTCTAGACTCAATGAAACTGATGAAATGACAATCTGGGGTCATTTACACTACCAAAGATCTGGAGTAACAATAACAAAAGGAACCGAGTAAACTTAAGGCTAATCGACTCTCCAAAAAGAGTCCAGACACCCCAAGAAGTGAACTAAAACACTATAAGAATAGAGAAATTGTGGGAACAAAAAAATGACCCCGAGGGTCATTACAATAATCAGACTTTATTT
>JBDJHY010309027.1:0-19288 GCA_039654485.1 Withania somnifera | reverse complement strand
TAGTACAGCAGCTAAGTTTATATTCAGTGTTATCAAAAGCGAAAAGTGCAAAAAAGTTTTAATGTCAGATAAGGCTTCAAGTGCAAAGGCGCAAATAAAAGTGTGGGCTTCAATGAAAAAAGACGCAAAGAGAGCAAAAATACAAATATTTATGTTTGGTCCAATAATAATAGTTATAAGCTTAAATAACAAATATATGAAAAAAAAATTGAAAAACAAATTACGATAGAGTGAAATATCAATTGTTTAGACACGAATTAGGGTGGAAGGTTAGCAAGAAGGGGTGAGTTCTTGCTAGTAGGGAGGTGTGCTTTGTTTTGTTTTTCGCGGTAGTAGTAGTGTAGTGTGATCCTTATCATGTCTTGTGATTGGAGTTGTTTAGATGTTTGTTGTTTAGGACAGATTGTTGTGTTATTCTACGGTAGTATTGTTTTTGCTATAGTTGTTATTTCTGTTAATATATATATTGTTTAGTGTTTTATGAGAATGTGATTTTGTCTTGAGCCGATGGTTTATTGGAAACAATGTGTCTACCTTACCTCTATGGTAGTGGTACAGACTGCGTACACTTTACCCTTCCCAGACCCTACTTTAAGCGAATTTACTATGTACGTTGTTGTGGTGGTAGTGTCACCTCTTCAAAATAGTCTCATTAACAAGAAAAAGTATGCCTTGAAAACTTGATGGCAACAATGAAGCGCACATAAAGCTAGGTAAAGCGCTAAAAACGTTTTGAGCCTCACTTTAGGGCTCAAGCGCGCCTTTGATAGGATTGTGTATTTATAACAGAATGGTATAGTACACAGTCCGTACCACTACCTCAGAGGTGAGATAGAACGGCATTAGAAATAGTTAGCGTGTAATTGCGTAGAATGTTAAGTAATCTCCTCTTCTTTCACAGTATAGGCAATCAAACAGGGTTCTATAGGTGTTAGTTGTTTACTTACAAAAGACTTCCTTGCAGCACAATTTCAACCATCTCTAAGTCACTTCCGACTAGTGTTGTGAAAGGCGAGTGCCTTTCGGCTTTGGCTACGAGGCGATGCCCTATTGTCATTCATGCATGTGGTGTGGCGATTTCAGAAAGGAGAGGCAATGGCGAGAAATGCAACGAGGCAACAAGGCGAGGCAAGGCACTAAATGTGGTGCCTTTTCATTTTTTGTTAAAAAAGGCGCTAATTAGGGTTTTAAAAGCTAAAAAGATAATTTTGGGTCTCTTATTTCCAAAGTTTTAGCAGCTAAAGGACACACAGCAACTATCAGTTCTCCTTGTCAACACACAACAGCTATCGCTGAACCAGCTCTCCATGTTCTCTTGTTCTCTGGTAAGTCTTCAGTCCTCGTAATGGACTCTTTTTTTTCTTGTGATCTCTGTTTTTTCTTCTTATTTTTCTCACAGTACCAGACAACCAGAGAACTGGTTCTGTTTTTTCTTTTTTTTGTATATAAATTCTAATTAACAATATAATTATAATATTATATATTATTTAATAGGATAATTTTTATTTATTTCAGTGGCGTCCAGATCCGAAACTAGCAAAAAGAAAGATATCAAAAGGAATTATAGTATGCAAGGACCAACAAAAAATTTTACCATATGTGTTTTGTAAAGTAACATAAAATTGTGGTATTACCCGGCACAAGCAACATTTGATGGGTGGATTTAAGAATGTAAAAGTTTGTCCAAAATGTCCGGCACAAATTAGGGAAAAAATACAAAAGCATATCCAAAACAAAGTCAAAACGAATCCAAAAAATCAAAGATATAAACTACTAGTAATTGATGTCGCTGATGGAGATGGTGATGATATGGATGAATATAATAAGATGATGCCTCCCTCTAAAACTCAAAAAATGTCTTCCGGTGGTAGTGTGGCCTCATCACGGAATGTGACTAGAGGTCCTATTGATTTTTTTGTTCAATCAAAACCAAAACAAGGGGGAGTATTTGGTGACCCCAATACCAAAAAAATTTAAGGGAGCTTGCGGTTAATACTTTTGCATTATGGGTATATGATGACGGAATTCCTTTTAATTGTGTTAACAATAAATCTTTTGGTACATTCATTGAGGCCGTAGGACTATGTGGCTCGAGAATGAAGCCTCCTACGTACCACAAAGTTAGGGTTAGGGAGCTCAAAGAAAAGGTGAAGAAAGTAGATGAAATAGTGGAGAAACATAGAGTGCAATGGACAAAGTTTGGTTGTTCCATTATGATGGACAAGTGGACGGCACGGAACAGAAAGATGATCATCAATATTTTGGTGAATCCCCCGATTGGTAGTGTATTTCTTCGTTTGGTTGATGCTAGCAATGAATCTACCAATGCAACAAAAATGTCCAACTTATTTGAGGAGACAATTGTGCATATTGGAGCACAAAATGTTGTACAAATTATCACGAATAATGCTAGTGAGAATGTGAAAGCGAGTAACATGATAATGGCCATTTATCCACACATTTATTGGACTCCGTGTGCGGCCCATTACATCAATTTGATGTTTGGATTATATTTAAGATTAACCCATATGCTTCCAGTAATAGCTTCTTTATTTTAAGTTTTAAGTTTTTTAATAATTAACCCTAATGCTTATTAAGCTAATGCCTACTAATTGTCATTTCTTTTTTACAGTCTTTAAGAAGGCAATAAGAATTTACTTTTATATTAGTCAAATGCCGTTGTTGAATTTTATGAGAAAATTCACCAAAGAAAGAAGTTTGGTGAAACCGTCCAAAACTAGATTCGCAACGGTCTTTTTGACTTTGTAAGCTATGTACTTTCAAAAGAAAAACTTGAAATCCTTGGTCGTATCTACCGAATGGACTTCAAGTAGATTTGCAAAGCAGTCAGTGAGAAAAGAAATTGTTGGCTATCTCCTTTCAGCACAATTTTGGAATAATGTCGTCCAGACTCCTAAAATTTGTGGTCCTTTGATTACGGTGCTTCGCTTGGTGGATGGAGAAACGAAACTACCAATGGGCTACATTTACGAAGCCATGGATAGAGCCAAGGAGACTATTAATAAGGCTTTTGATAAAGTTAAGAAGGAATATGAGAAAATGTTTGAAATTATAGATACAAGGTGGAATGGCCAACTCCATCGGCCTTTGCATGCAACAGGGCATTTATTGATCTCTGGACTGTTCTATAAAGCCACTGAGAGTCGAACTTTAAGTACCGAAGTAATGGAAGGTTACTTAAATTGTACTGAGAAGATGATACCTTAGCAACACAAGATGTACTAATTGGTAAACTTTCAAAGTACAAAGCGGCTATGGGGATGTTTGGTTGTAGTTAAGCTATTAGAGCTAGAGAGACAAGGTCACCATATATTTTATAGCTTTATTTAAGTTATTTGACTTATTTATACTAATTAATTTTTAACCTTTATATATTTTTTTTATAGTTGACTGGTGGTCACTATTTGGTTGTCAACTCCAACCTTGCAAAAGTTTGTCATGAAAATATTAAGCCTAACTTGTAGCTCCTCCGAATGTGAGCAAAATTGGAGCGAGTTTGAACATGTGAGGAGAAAATTTATAATACTTATTTTTATGTTACATTATTATTATTATTAAAATATACTAATTACTCTCTACAACTTATTCACATTCAAAAAAAGGAATAGGCTTGTACTTTTGTGTCTCAATGATCTGGTGTACATTAAGTACAATAGAACATTGACACGTCGCTACGATGCCCGCGATACAATTGATCCAATTGCATTGGATAATATTGATAAGGCAAATGAGTAGCTACTTGGTTGCCCCGAAGATCAAGAAGATGAACTAGTATATAAGGGAGATGATCTTGATTGGGGTACTGTTGTTACGGTGGCCGGAGTGGAGGAGAGTATAAACCATTTTAGGAGATGTTCTTCTTCAAGGTTAAGACTTGACAAAGAAAAAAGCAAATGCAAAGCTACAAGTTCAAGTCAGACTCAAACTCAAACTCATCTTGTTGATGAAACATCCGATGAGGAAGATGATGAGATGGAGTTTAATAATCAACAAAATGCATTTCAACTTCAAGATTTTGAAAATCTTGAAGAAGAGTAGATTTTTAGTTTTAGACTTTTAGTGTTGGATACATGGATGTCTTATGAATTATTTAGTTTTTTAATTGAAATATTTTATTGCAATTAAAATTTTAGTTATTAATATATGCAATTAAATATTTTAATTCTTTTATATTAATTATCGTCGCATATTAAAAAGGCAAGCGCCTCGCCGCGCGCCTCGCCGCATGGCGAGGCAGTGCCTTATCGCCTTGCGCCATCCAGAACACTGGCTTCACGTAACTTGGGACTATGATTCAAAAAAATAAAAAAAGTGATGAGGATGTCACTCACCGTATTAAAGCAGGGTGGATGAAGTGGAGGCTCACTTCGGGAGTTTTATGTGATAAGAGGGTGCCCTTTAAACTTAACAGTATGTTCTATTAGGTGGCAGTTAGACCTGCTATGTTGTACAGGGCGGAGTGTTGGCCTGCGAGGAACTCTCACATCCAAAACATAAAAGTGGCAGAGATGAGGTTGTTGCGATGGATGTGTAGAGTTACTAGGAGTGATAGGATTAGAAATGAGGTTATTAATGACATGGTGGTGGCGAGTTCGGTGGAAGAAAAGATGCGGAAAGCAAGGTTGAGATGGTTCGGGCATGTAATGAGGAGAGACTCAGATGCGCCAATGCGCAGATGTGAGAGATTGGCGCTGGGTGATTTTAAACGGGGTACAGGTAAACCGAAAAAGTATTGAAGAGAGTGATTAGACATGACATGGAGCAGTTACAAATTACTGGGGACATGACTCAAGATAGGAAAGATGTGAATTAGGGTAAAAGGTTATAGGAGATAGGAGTGGGTTATTGCTATTAGGGATGTGTGTTTTGTTTTGTTTTTCATGCTAGTAGTAGTATAGCGCGTTTCTTGTAGTGTCTTATTCTTAGAGTTGTATTGATGATTGTTATTTAAGATTGACTGTTGTGTTATTCCGCATAGCGTTGCTTTTTGTTATTTGTTGTCATTCGGATACTTTACATTGCTTATTATTTTGGTAGACGGTGGTCTTGTCGTGGACGAGGGTCTTTCAAAAACAACCTCTCGATCTCACCTATGAGGTAGTGGTACGGACTGCATATACTTTATCCTCCCAGACTCCATTTGGTGGGAATGACTGAGTTTTTTGTTGTTGTTGAACTAGATATATATATTTGTGTTTTTTCTTCCATTAGGCCTTTTTAAGTTTAATCCCGCGGTTTATTTGGGCTTAAATCCCTAACAAAACTTACGAGTTTTTTTCCGTTGTTTGATTTTGATAACACTGCATGTCATCCACAACTTCGAATTTCAATTTTCTAGAAGATGACTAAACAGAGTCCCTTCCCTACATGTGATTCCATAAGCAAACTTTTAAAACCGAAAAGCGCAACAAAATGATGACGTCTCGCTGCTTAAAGCGAAAAAAGAGAAGTCAAGCACATGCTTCTTTAAAGACTAAGTGCACAACAACAAACCGAGTGTAATCCCAGAATGAAGATGATGTATTTTATCTTAACAGAAGTAAAACAACATAAATAAAGGATAAAAGGATAGAAGAAATGACACAAGGATAAATTGGCAACAATAGTTATATTAAAGCTAGAACCTCCAAATCTAACTCAAAAACAAGTATTAATTCAAGGATAAATAGATCGATATAAAATAGGAAATCGATGGCAACCAAAGGGTGTATCAAACCCTAAGACCTCCAAATCATTAACCCTAAAAAACACCTATCTCTAACGAAGACCTCAAGGAAATAAAATCTCCTAGCAACCCTCATTTCTACACAAGGCCCAAGAGAAGCTTCACCAAGCCCTCACAATCCCCCTCAAAGAGATACAAATTCATCAAAGTCTTAACTAATGGAACTCTAAGTTACCTATTTATAGGCCTAAACTAGTTATTACATTATTGGCCCCAAAAGTGGCTTAAAAGGAAATTACAAGCCTAGCCAAAAAGTGATTCGTCTTCAAGTGGATTCCTAGGAGGACGAGCCATCCTAGCTTGGACCAACCATCCTTGTTATCTCCTCAAGTCGTCCTCCAAAACAATAGCAACATCAATCTTGGCTTCATTGGACATTAGCTAAGGACGAGCCGTCCTCTTTCCTTGGTGAGAGGTTCATCTTAGCAGTAGCATAGGTTGAAGTTGACGGTGGCATATGGGTTGAGGATGGGTTATCCTCTAGAGGACAAGATAAAGGACGGTTTGTCCTCTTGGGCAGTGAGCCCCTCTTAGCTTTGTCTTCCTCTAATGCTCCTTCCAGTCTCATAGCTATTATCCACACCTTATTTGCTTCTACACATGGATCTTTAAGGGCCTTCAATGGTTTTATCTCCTCAAGCAAGTAGTATAAAGCTTGAAAACATGCACTTGAAATGTGAAGCTCAAGCTACTCTAATGCACCTTAAGTAATGAATTAATATTCATTTAATGGATATTATGTGGGATGATTAAATTTATATGTTCCAAAACGATATGGATCACATGTGTTGTGGATTAATTGGGGACTTAATTCAATGGATTGATTAAGTAAAGAGTGTATAATTTATAAATACATACTTAGAATATTTTTATTATTATCCATATGCAATATACGTCTCGGTGTAGCATGAGTGGCGTCGGGCGTACATACATCAAAAGACAAGCGTACAAATCTTAAAAATTACAGAACCTATATAATTCAGTACTACAACAATCAAATTACAATCAAAATAAATTATTTCAACATCCAATATACAATAATGTCAATATAATCCAACTCCTCGACGTTGAGATTCAAAGAACCAATTGCTTTTCTTTTGGATCTTTTATGAATCATTGTTTGAAATGCAAGGTTTCACCTATTGAAAATGCACCCTTGGAAAATTTTTTTTTACTTTTTTTCGGGTAACAAAAAGTTCTTTTGTAACTTTAAATTCATTCATAAAAGTAAAAAAGCCAGGTTTATAAAAAATAAATAATAATAATAATAATAATAAAAACCTAGTTGTATAACTCCTTACTAGCAAAAATATGGATCGTCAACTTAGAATTTGCAGAAAGAACTATAAGAAGACCAGTAAAGGACATCCATATGCCAAACTACAAACATCTTATGCCAAACTACAGACATCTGACCTAAAAACCAAAGAAATCACAGATTTGACTGTTATTCATCTCGATCTCCTCAAATTTAGTTCTTTCAGCATCAACACCTCCACCCGGACGCATCCGTTTTTTCATCCTCCCTAATCATGACCCCACCCACCCGTCCTCCAACTCAAACAACCTTGATAACATTAATGTCTGACATCTTCTATGTTATAAAGGAGCCCCCAGCATATTAGCCTTGACACCCGCTAAGTCACCACCTTCAGGTAAACTTTCTTAAGGTCCCATGCATTCCATTCCTTTCAAATAGTTGGCAATTCCCTTTAGTCCTATGAAGGTTGCTCGGGATTATGGCAATGGTTGCAAAGTAATAATGCACTTGCAAAAATTTAGCTATCATTCCACCAGATTTTGGCACTTAAAATCTCAAAGAAATGTAGAATTGATTACAAAGTTGACAATAGAACTGTCCATTTGCTTTTAATTGATCTTCTGGTACAGGTTTCATGGGCTTAAAAATATCCTCATTCTTTGCAGAAACAAAGACTTCTGGATGCATTCAAAACTAAAGAAACAAACGTCAGAATATACTTCACTGGTTGGAATTATTATTCAGTAACTCTGAAGGATTTTTGGCTACAGATAACTTCAGGAGAGTGTATTAATCATATCCCACTGATTCTTGTTAAGTTCCGTCAAGATGAAAAATTTCCAAGATTCGATGGCACAGTATGGGTGATTACATATGTCCTGCTACGTAAGGTTTCAAGATGTGCAATTCTTCTAGGCCATATTCTCACACTTACAAAAGCACAGCCACGCAACCACTACAAATGCATAACATACATGACATGTAAACAGTGTTATTAAAAGCGATAAGCACAAAAAAGCTCTAATGTCTATTGGGACTTAAAGAGCAAAACGCACATAAAGGGTGGGCTTCAATGAAAAAAGGCGCAAATTGAAAAACAATTATGCTACATTGAAATATCAATTGTTTTAGCGTCGGTCTTCAGAAGAGACTCATTAAGAAGGAAAAATATGCCTTAGGAACTTGATGACAACAGTGAAGCGCACATAAAGCGAAGCAAAGCGCTTAACACGTTTTGAGTCTTGCTTTAGGGCTTAAGCACGCCTTTGATAGCACTGCATGTAAATACTGTAGAAGTGAACAAACTAGATGCAGCTAAGCATAAATACTTCACCATAACATATATCACTCTGTTTTATAGACCAAACTTACATCTCAACTTAAAAGTTCTATCAAAATCCCGACAAGACACACAAGACAAAATGCAGATATCGCTTGAAATTAGTGAAGGTAGACACAAGCTGACCAGGACACTATGGTTATCCAAAAAATGAAAAGCACATCAGAAAAAATGCAAGAAAAGCTAAAAAAAAAGTTCACAATGCACCTTTTTTCAGTTTGGCATTTTGCTTGTGTCAGAGAATAGAGCAGTGCAGTGGTCCAAATAAAAGTTCAGAATGCACCTACGTTGTTAAATGACTAAAACGATCCAATATAAGTTATTGAAAGAAAAACACCAAGTCTTCATCGCATTATTTCTTCAGGGCTCAAAAGACAACATTTTGGCATCATGGAAATGGTATAGATTTACCTTGAATGGCCCATTCCCGCGTTTCAGTATTGGTAACTTCCCCCTCTGGTGTTGCAAAAGGAACCGTGCCACCTTCAATTGAATTGATGAAACACCACATAGTAAGAAAAATTTCTTATTTTGTTTCCCGAGAAATACAAATATTAGCAAATTAAAGGCCCAAACAGCTATATTTGTCGGAAGCAAGGTGACAACACCTTCCATCCCAAATGACAACAATTTATAAATTTTCAGAAAAGAACTTGGCATAGATAAACACATCGTGTCAATATAAATAGTGGAATTGAAAAAACTAGTTAAAATTGATATAGTTTGCAATCGATAAAACGAATATTAATAAACGGCGCCTAAGACGAGGAAGTACTAAAAAGAAAGAAAGAAAGAAGGAAGAGGCAGTAATTGCAAGAAAGAAATACATACACGTTGGAGAAGAAATGAAAGGTAGAAAAGAATGAGAAGTTAGTTGTGGAACATTCTGTCTTCTCCTATGCATTACTGTTATTCTTGGGATTGGAACTGATGTTGGGCTTCTGTCTAAGCTGTGGAAGGGCCTGGAATATTGAGGGACTGAACTTTGAACAACACCCTCCATGGCTGCAGAAAGAGACAAACTGCCTCGACCTTGCAAAGGGATAGGGTGTAAGTTCCACAACTCTTGCTTTGTGTTTTTTTTTAAAATAACAAGCCGTGGTTGTGTGTGTTATTGCATTATTATAACGTTGGTGAAACTTATTAAATTATCTTATTGTGAAAAGTACTTTTTTTAAAAGTGTTTTTAATAAAAATATTTTTAGTAAGAAACAGTTTGAATTTAGCTAATATATTTAAAATTACTTTTGAATAGCAATTAATATTTAATTAAACTTTCAAAAATATTTAAGTGTATTTTTTGAAAACAAATATTTTTCAAAAAAAATATTGGAGAGAAGCTATTTTTTTTAACTTATGAAAAATAACTTCTTCTACTCTCAAGTACTTATTTTCTCTCAAAAACCTTGACTAAATATCTAATTTCTTTTAAAAGTCTTCACTTTTAAGAAAAAAATAAATTTGATCAAACAAGTTATTAATTTGAATATGATAGTATTTATTTTTATTTTACTATTAAATTTACTATCTCTTTATCTTTATATAAGAATGGTACGACCAAGGGTATTTATGAAATATTTCATTTGGTCCAACACAACACTACCACGTTTTAATTTAGCATTGTTGATTTTGTTATCAAGTTGGAACTATCTCAAATCATCTTTGTCTTTGTAAGAAGTGGAGTATATTTCATAAAATAAGAGTTTTCTTTTAAGAGTTTTCTTTTTAGTGTGTTAGTATAGAAGAATAAGATTTCTTTTCTTCTATTTTTTTCATCTTTGTGAAACACATACACTATCTGAGAGATCATAACCATCTTATAGAGGTTACAATGAACAGTTTATCAGTTACATAAGAATTGTTTCCTCTTTTTTTTAAAACGAAAAGGTGATAAATTTAATCTGATCCCTTTTATTAGATAATGTATCGGGTAGGATCGAGTTGATCCATATAGGCGACCCATGGCCCAAAAACTTACATCTACCACTTTGCACATGATGGGCAAGACTCAAGCCAATACGATATTAACAAGATACCTAATTTATACGACAAATAGTTCGTGCGACCTGTAAGCATCAAGAGGTTACCTATAAGGCTGGTAAAACTCCACGTAGGAATCCAATCATATGTAAAAGTATTCACTACTGATATAAGGATATTATTAATCACAATACCACATACATTATTTACTATTTCAATAGTTATTCATCTGATCTCTCATCCTTTTAGAGAGGTAAATTCGAGTTGATGTTTAACTTCTTATATGCACAGTTACACTTGACACCTATATGGTCAGTGTAATAGTTAGCATGTGTATATAAGCTAAATTATTCATTATAATCGTCTTTCCTTTCTACCCAAATCAATCTGTTACAATTCAACTTCTTTCTAGAAATGCTCTTTATTGCCGAATTACTCAAAATTTAGTAGCATGCTAAAGTAGCAATATCAATCGAAATTTCAAGAAAAAGTCAAAGGTCAAAAGGTATTTTTAGTGAAAAATTACTATTACTTTTAAGGTTTCACACAATGAAGAAGTAGAAATTCATTCTTCCGTTAACATTCGTTGCTAAGAACATGTGGTATGAAACACGTGTTACGATGTTCTCAGCTTATATTAAAACGTGTGTCTCAATCTTTTAGTCATTCAATATCATATAAATCTTGGTCTAGACACTTCTAAATGTCTAACCGGAGTTTCTTTATTTAATGATCTTTAAATCCATCTTCTTAAAGAAATTCATATCTGGATTTACTTAACATGTCATAATATGATGGTGAAATTTATTTCTTCATGTTCCTCAATGCAAGAGGCAGTTGCTTGTGTGAGAGAGGCAATTTCGTAACTTGTTCGATATACTTTGTTAATAAAACACATTATCACATGCATATGAGATATAAATATAAATTTAAGAGTCTTATATTGATGAGAATAAACAATTAAGTTATTTTATAATATAAAATTTTAATTATATCATATGCAAACCTGGAGCTATATCATATTTTTCAAATAAATCTCTAGATATTGCCTTCTTAAAGGGATCAACTATCATTATTTCTGTAGAAATATATTGTAGATTTATATATTGGTCTGCTACTGTGTCTCTTACACAGTTATCTTTACGTCAATGTGTTTGATCTTACTGTGATAGTTAGGATCCTTCGTGTATGTGATAGCCGCTTGACTGCCACAATATAAAATCATGAGACTCTTAGAATTTTTGTAAAATTTAAATGCTCAAAGAATCTTTTTGACCAAACAATTTTATAAATTTTTGTAAAATTTAAATGCTCAAAGAATCTTTTTGACCAAACAATTTTTTGTATGCAAATGCACAAGCTATGAATTCAGATTTCATGGTTGAAAGGACTGTGCAAGTTTATTTCTTATTTTTCCATGAATAGCACTACCATTAAGTAAGAAAGTATAGTCGGAGGTCGATTTTTCTATTGTACCAGTCACCAACCCAATCAGCATTTGTATAACTTCTTATGAATAAATTAGATCCACTATAGCATAATGCATAATTTGTTGTTTCTTTTAGGTATCTAAAAATTCTCTTTATTACTTTCCAATGATCTCTTTCAAAATTAGATTGATACCTGCTAACCATACCTACAACATAACAAATGTCTGAGCAAGTACACATCATAGCGTATATCAAGTTTCCGATAGCACAAGAATATAAAAGTAGAGAGATGTTTTTCTTTTCTTTTTTAGTCTTTAGATACATTTCAAGGCTTAAAGCGTCACCACTTTTTATAGGAGTATTATGGGATTGAACTATTCATTCTAAAGCGTTTTAAAATTTTCTTTATAGAAGTTTATTGAGATAGACTCAAAATTTTCTTGGAACAATCTTTTTGAATCTCCTAGTGTATAGTCTGCTTCACTCATGTTCTTCATGTCAAATTACTTTAAAAACCATGTTTTGATAGTTTTCGCATACTCCAAATTATTTTCTGTTAATAAAATATCATCCACGTAAAGAAAAAGAATTACAAACATTCCATTTGACTTCTTTATATATATGTAATGTTCTTCATTGGTTAAACTAAATGAAATCACCTCCTTGTAAAATTTCAGGTACCATTTTCTTGAAGACTGCTTTAAGCCATAAATTAATCTTTTTAATTAAAAACATTTTTTTGGCCTTTAACAACAAAATCTATAGGTTGTTCCATGTTGATTTCCTCGTTTAGTTATCCATTGGGAAAAATAATCTTCACGTCCATTTGATGTAAGTTTAGATCCAAACATGCAACTATAACTAAGAGTAATCGAATAGAGGTAACCTTTACACATGGTAAAAAGGTTTTCTCATAATCTATTTCAACTTCTGAAGTAAAATATTTTGCAACCAATCGTGTTTTGTGTCTATCTATTAATCCATCCAATTTGTGTTTAACTTTGATAATTCATTTGTTTCCAATAGCTCTACGTCCATGACAAAGATCAACTAGATCCCAGAGTTTGTTAGTTTTTAGGAACTCTAATTTGTCTTTCATCGTTGTTGTTCATTTATCTTTTTTAGGGCTTGCTAAAGCTTTAGTTACAAAATTAGGTTCATCTAATTCTATTGAAGATACCAAAAAAACATACAATCCTCAATATCATAAGATCATTTAGGTATTCTTTTTCTGGTACTTTTACGTAATTGAAGTTCAGATTCCTCAGAAGGATTTTGAAATTCAAAACTCCCACTTGAATCAAGAACTAATCCTTGATCCATTTAATCATCAAGCATGTCTAAAGACATTATTTTATCATCTAAATTCAATATTTTGTAAAGAGACTCATATTTTTTTATTTCATCCTTTTTGGAAAAATTATTTTCTAAAAATAGGATATCTCATGATTCAATTTCAGTAATGCTTCTATCCTCCAAGTTACCAATAAACACATATTCTTTCGAGTGTTCTGAATATCTTATAAAGATATACTTTTTTCCTTTTGGACTCAATTTGTCAAACTCACTTAAACTTTCTTTTATATATGCAACACAACCCCAAGGCACAATTCATTGTTCATAAGGAGTGGAAGAAACTTATTTAGAAGGCATTCTATTCAATATGTAGGCTGTGATCAATAAAACATCTCCCCAGAAAGAGATAAGTAAATTTACCTATGTCAAAATAGACCTTGTTATATCAAACTAGTGTTCTATTTATTTTTTATTGCGGTCTATAAAGAATAGTTAACTTTCAGATAATGCCTTTTTCAGTACATAATTTCTCAAACTACTTTGATAAATATTTATGAGCTTTATCGGTCCTTAAAGTCTTTATATTTTATTTAGTTGATTCTCAACTTCATTTATATATCTCTAAGGTATTCTAGTGCTTTAGATTTATGAGAAATCAAATAGACATAATCAAAGCACGTGAAATCGTCAATGAATGTAATGAAATATAAAACACTAGACCTATTCCTCAAATTCATTGGATCAAAGATAATAGAATGGATTAATTATAGTGGAAATTCGGCTCTTTTAGCCTTTCCAAATGTTTTTAGTGTAATATTTCCGACAAGACAATTTTCAAATATCGAAATATCAATTTTGGATAAAGAACTTAAATATATTTTTTTTGCCAATCTTTTTATTTGGTCTTCCCTATGTGACCTGATCTCGCATGCAATGTAAGAACATCAATATTATTATTACCAAAATAACGTGTCATTTTACAATGGTTAACATAATACTTACAAGATGAAGAATTATAATATAAAAAAAACGACTGTAACAAATTCAAAATCGTAAAAATATTATCCAAAGCTATTCTAATACCATTGCAATTAAAGAATAAATCAAAACCAACATCTACAAGAATAAACATAAATACTAAGTTTCATCGAATCCCTGGAGTATATAAAACATCATGCAACATCAACGATCGTCACCACACAAGTCTACTCTGAAAGTGCTTATCCTTTGACTTCCAGTCTTGCATTATTTCCTACGTATATATATTTTGATGCAGGCGGGATTCGACAGAACTTCACATATACTTCTCGATCACGACTCACATGGTCGGTGGCTCCTGAGACTATAATCCACATAGAATAAAATTCAGTTAGTAAAGCGGTGCTTGAAACATATGCAACACTTTGAGAAGCACACGGATAGAAACCAAGCTAGCATGGAAAGCAATCAAGCTCCAAGATCATTTACAAGGAATCAAGTTAAAGAGTTGAAGGATTTTCAAGTTAGAATGAAGAAGTGGGTTGCATTATACAAACCCCAAGGGATAATGTACAATATTTAGACTTGCAAAATACCTATTATTGAAACCCAAGAAGGACTACGAATAGGCAGCCAACCATCAACCCAATTGGGAGCTAAATTCGACCCAAATATTGGCCCAATGGAAGATTCAGGCCCAAGTGAAGTTGGCTCAATCCAAGTCAATTAAGGAGAACAAAATTGACTCAATTAAGGAGAGATCGTGCAGCCAAGAAGCTTCAAGAAGGCAACCTAGAAGCTCTTAAACTTATTCCAATTGTACTCAAATTGAATGAAGAAAAAATTATCCAAATCCCACTGATTTTGGGTCTACATAGGAGAGGCCATCTACAATATAATTACGGGTGTTTTTCTGTAATTTCACTAAGAAAAAATCAATAAAAATTGAGAGTCATTGGTTGATTATAGTTTAGTTAATTTAGTTCATAGTTCATAGTCTAGGTGGATTTCTTTAGGTTCTACTTTAACTTCTTATTTTAATTTAATCGAAGGTATTTTATTGGAGGATTCACATTTTTTTTGATTATCTTGATTAGTTTCTTGTTCATCCTTATTGGTTCAATTGAGAGGTGAGGATATAAAGTCTCTTGTTGCCCATAAATCGTTAAATTGTTCAAGCTTTCATATATCTTTTTTTTTCTTTATCTCTTAATCTTGTGTTATGATTCATAACCTAAATCTCATCATTTGGTATCAGATTTTTGTCTAGTATATTATTTTGTCGAATTTCAATTCTTGATTCATAAATAAAAAAAATCAAAAAGAGGAGAAATTTTGAGATCTTGTCGTTGAATATTGTTATCCATATCAAAATAAGTGTATGGATAAAACTTGGGGTGATTTGGAGTTGATTTGATCATAGTTGAAAATTAAAAAAAGTTTGAATGTTTTTGAGGAGATTCTGAAATTGTTGATGAAGAAGATGATCAAAAGTATTGTTTGATATAAAAGAGGGTGGTGATTGAAGAAAAAAAGTGTTAAATTGGCCTATAAATAGTCATGGGGGAGGGTTCACAGGGAGAAAAATAGGAAAGATCTAGTTCTACTCAATTTGGGTTATTTGGTCACAAAGTCATTCCAATTTATTTTTGGTAACTCTTCTAGAACAAGGGGGGGGGGCACGAAATTATCTCTTAGTTTGTTTCCAAGTTACTCAATTTTTGTGAACTCTTACCCTTCTAGATTATCTATTAATTTATTCCCAAGTCACTATAAGTTTTCAACCTCTAGATCTTCTATTAATTTGTCCCCATGTCACTAAAAATTGATCAACTTCTAAAACCAAGAAGGGTGGGGTGGGGACGTTAATTAGCCTTTTTTCTTTTATTCAAATTTGATCAATTTTTAGTTTTTCTAGAACAAGTAAGGGGGGCGGCCACTCTTATCCTATTCTTACTCAATTTTTTGTCAATTTAAACCTTCTAGATCAATCTTTAACACTTGTTATTTCTCTTTTTAACACGAATCACTTTCTTATTTGTTTAGTTAAATTATATAGTATAATTTTATTCTCATTATTTATAGCAACTAGTTTCAACTAGTAATTGATCTACTTAGTTGTTGGCTAGTTTTTAGTGTTTGTTTTCTTTTGTGCTTTAATTTTGTTCTTTTATTTGCTTTACGTATTCATTGTTAATTCTTGGCTCAAGTCCATTTGCTCTTTACTTGTCCGATTTTTTGAAGTCACAAAAATCCATTCTACCTCAAACTCAAAGACCTTGAGTTGAATTGAATTAAAGTGAGTTTCGAAACAACTTTTGGAAGAATCCTTAGGGGTGAGGTGAGATCCACACAAAGAGTGAACGTGAGGTTTTTTTCTACTAACTTGTTTGTTCATCTTGTAGGCAACCCCATAGAAACCATTCAAGAAGGGGAGAGTTCCGGCTATCCAATGGAGTTGATTATCAAGCAATTACAACAACTCAATGAGAACGTGGCCTTAATAAAATGAGATATGGTTGATTTGTAAGGAAAAATTGGGAAAGTTGAAAAAATAATGAATGGAGGAAAAGATCCACTTAAATAACCCACCCAATTCCAATTAAATCCTTCTCAACCCATTAGAGTGGAAACTCTACTTTCCCATAATTAAACACAAATACTACCACAAGCTCCACCATAAATAAATCCACATGCACCGTTGCATGTACCACATCTACCTAACTTACAAACGATCTACAAACTTCAAAATACTCTAGATACATAACAACCCAATGCTAGTTATAATAACCCTACGCCTGGCTATCCGAGTAAAAGGTATAGTTATGGAGCATATCTGGGAGATGTCCTCTATGATGAGCATCATGAATATAAAGAAATAGGGGGGAGAGAAACGGTATGAGGCAGTGGGAAGAATCGAGGGGGTTGAAGAGATAGGATGGGAGCAAGGGAGAAGCCGAATGGAGAAGGAGGGAAGGGTACTTAGACAGATTGAAGATGAGGGCTAGAGTAGAAGAGACAATGCAACACACCGTAATTTTTTGTACTAATAAGTTGCAAAGTAACACATTAAAACCTATGAGTTGTGAAAAGGATAATATGTTGCAAATTAACCAAGATCTCTTCTCTTTTACAGGTGCATGAAATACAAAGGAATGAAAAGCCTCAATGCAAGAAGAACCATGAGTCACTTGAAAATAATAAGTTCTTTGAGGGAGATAACCAAGGACGAGAAGATTCTGCACATGTAATTCAAGGTACGATGGCTACTCCTAATATATTGACTAGTGTTATTGAACCTAACCATAGTATGATTGATGGCGGTAGCTTGAATATAAGTGTGCTTGATGAATATATTGCTTGTGATGGTAATGTGCAAATTGAGGTTGTGGGAACACTAGTTGATCCTTTAGATGAAATAATTGATTCTTCTAGCAAGAACAATTCAAATTGGTACAAAAGGATACTATTATTGTGGAGCATGTTAGAAAACTAAATGATCCTATTAATAACCAAGTTGATTCTCTTTGTGAAAACAACTCATGTCCATCTAGTGTTCCTACATGTACTCTTAATGATAGTACATTGAGTTGTGATAATTTTATTGATCGACTTATGTTAGACTATACTCCCTTAGTTGAGAATATATGTAATGCATTTAATAAGTCTTAACCTAGTGATGAATTTAGTTAGTTTGTCATTTATAAAAGAATAAGTCTTTGAGTGAGTTTTATTTTGATGATCATATTTCTTATTTATCCCCTACAAAGGTTTCCCTATATGAAATGTCAAACAAGGATAATGTAAATTTTGAGAGTGAATGTAAGAATATGTAATTTTATTTTCTAAATAATGTAGCGTCATTACGTACAGTTTCTTGTTTGAAAAATGATAAAGAAATATCATGTAAATTAGCTAGTGAGGGGGGGGGGGGAATGTTACTTTGGGAACTCTTTGTGAAGGTTACCCATGTTTATAAAAACCCACTATGGCACGATAGTATACTTGAACCGATGAATTTCAAAGTTAACTAGAGGGATACTTTTCTATACTACTTATTTACATATGTTGAATATTGTAATGGTAAAACATGTATAGGATATGCTGATAAGGAGGTCATTAGGAAATTTAAATATTCTTTAATACTATGTGTTAGTAGACCTTTTCCATTAGACCTTGGTGATAATTGTTCCATGTGAAATTTTGATGAATGTGAATTTATGTGTTGTTGACATAACAAGAAGAATTTAGATGTGTATTGTGCTAATATTTCCACTCTCAAATATAAAAACAAGTCGCATGGGGTTAGGCCTACGATTCATAAAAGTGGGATTCTTTCTCTTGATCACTATGATTATTTGCTTGATTTATTTATGGAGTTTATTCAAGGGAAAAATATGACGAGCAACCAATCAATATCATTCAAGAATCTCAAATTTTGGACCTTCATATAAATAAAAGTAATTCAGCCAAAGGGATCCAAAAACAAGTGGTTAAGATAAATTGAGAGATACTTGCTCCTTGGTAATGTTTACAACTAGGGACATCATTAGTTTAATAGGGAGATTTATTAATATGTTCTTCTTAAATATTATCCAGTTGACCGTGATGATGTACTTTATTTTTGTACTCGTGATAAATATAAGTTAATGGTTGGTCAATGTGACAAGCAAAGTTTAGATGTCAAGTATACCAAGGGTTCCATTCTTAAAGATGGAAGAGTATCAAATAGAACTTGGCCTAAAGTGCATGGAATTAAAGGTAGAACTCCTTCCTTTGATTACTTGCTTGATTTTTAATGGAATTTTATCACAGAAGCCATGAAGGAACACACCATCCTGTTCACTAATTCGGTTTGGTAGTACACTTATCCTTGTTGAAGGATCGTATGTACTCTTGGCTTATACTTATTGTTGGGCTTTCAAAAGTCATGGAGGTAAGTGTTGTTACTCTTGAATTGTATCATAAAACTCATGTGGTATCATGTTATTACTATTGCATAGTATCTTCAGAGAGGTCCTATGAAAGGCTAAGGGATCTACTAGAATTTTTTGTTAAAATACTATATCTCTTTAAAACTAAGACTGTCATGTTGGACATTATAGTTTTTCTTAGGAATAATGCATACATAATAGTTTTAGATTGTCATAAGAATGTAGATGAAAAATCTAGCCATAGGGGAGACATATACTACTTGAAGGATGGAATAAGTATGTGCTTGCATGCTTTGCGTACAAATTATGTAGAATCTTTAGTCT
>JBDJHY010308926.1:0-19291 GCA_039654485.1 Withania somnifera | reverse complement strand
AATTTGAAATAGAAGCGTGACTTTTGCAAATCTTTTATAACAAGAGTGACTATTTTTATAAGACCTTGAGATCTACTCAATATGAAAGATGTGATAATTTCTTTATTTTTTAAAAATCTCAACTCCATTTGTTTCAATTTTACTGTTTGAAAATATAACAAAAATGAATTGGATAAATAGATTTGTGATTTATAAAAAAATTGAAAGAATAGAGAAGAGGCTATAACCTTGGTAAGTCATTTTAGATTTAGTTCATAAAAGGAAGAGTTACCGACTCCAGACAAGTTAGTGAGTTTTAATAAAAATAAACATTAAAGAAAATTAAGAACGAGCCTTGAATAAAAATAAGCAACTAAGTTATCACGTTTGTGTAAACTGTAGTTGAATTTCAATTAATAAAAACTAATTGTCCTAGGTTTAGCTTAGGATTCAAACACATAATCATGATTATCATCTTCAAATCAATCAAAGCAGGAATACAGGTTAACACACCAAACTTATTATCCAGAGACAATATAATTTGATAGGTATCCAAGCAGACAAATGATAGTTAATAATCCCAACTACGCACGTCATATTAGACCCCTTAGTGCATATTTTGGTTTCAAATAATTATGAGTAGGAGACACTCGGAGAACATCTTATACCAATTTTAAGATTGAGGCAAACTGCATAGACTGAACATGTTATAGAAAAAAGCTAACTCATCTCAACTCACATGCATAACTTAATGCAAACCAAAGGCTATTAAACATATTCAATCTGAACTCAACATATACTTAGAAAGCAGCATGCATAACGACACTTTGACCGTCCAATAATGACATCACACCATAAGATTAATTCATGATGGATCATAGATGCTCAAAACTGATCAAAGAACTAAGGAAGGTAATCACTAAGCTCTCTTGTAGTCCCACTATTTGTTATCCACTATATTCAAAGTTCGTGCAAGAATGGGAGCAAACGAGGAATAGAATCAGCAGATTACAAACCACACACTAGGAATGGATAGTTTCAAACCCAAGTAATGGACGATAGATAGTCACCTTAGAGTATTCAATTATCATTGCATAGGCAGAAACTAATTCAAGCTTTTGAGCAAGAAAACCTAAACGAACTAGATTCCACCCAATGCTTAGGAATACACTCTTAGCAACAATAAAGAAATAGTAAAACCTTAACCATATGAACCTTTAACAAAAATGTTGGTGTAAGCAAATAGATAAGTTCCTTCTTAAGATCACTAAAGAGATAAGTCAGGCTGGACAAGTTTCTTGAAGGCTCAAAATTATATTGGGATTCATCCAGTTGCATACTAGGGGATAATCTCAATCTTTTAAATTAAAGGTTTAAGCAGAGATTATTTTGATGCAATACTGAGATGATAGGTGAATAGCATGTGCAACTATAAGTAGTTGAAGTATAAAGATTTATTCTTTAACATGAAACAAATTCATATGCACTGCCCAGGTCTATTCATGTTATTATCTTCTAACTTTAATTTTAAATTCTTATTCTCACTCAAACACAACGATCACTAGAGGAAAAGATAAATTATCACATAAGATTATTCTAGCTTATTTAAACCATTCATAATTCTAGATATTTATGCTGATGCATAAACTAACAAACTGGAAAGAAATAATACTCTAGTCATGAAAAGATAACATGACACAATGGGTAGTTAGCAGATTCACATATTTCATATATGTTGGTTTAGCCCTTAACGTTCATTTTTCTCATCTAAGATTTCAAATTCCAATGTGAAGCTAAGGACATATCAAATTAATTTGAATAATGAAAGCAAGTAAAAGCTCTACTCTTTAAAATAAAATAGTAGTTACACTTATACACACACTCTTAGACATGTTTATTACCCAAGAGGTCCACCCAATCAACAACTTTTCAAATGGGAAAATTTCACTTAACTCACTCAAGCAAAGGATTCAATAATTGAGAAAACAAACAGTGGGAGCCTTAGTGTTGGACAATGAATGGATATCTATGTCTAATGTCTTGACTTAGGTTATAAAAAGCTCAACGGAAACATTCTCCACAAAACACAAAGCAAAACATAATTCATTCTCATTAATTATTTAGATAAAAATAATCCTACAATTATTAATCAACCATCTTAGTAAAGAGTGCACAGTTGCACCAATCCATTTAAGACATGCTCAATACTATTTTATACAAGCTTCAGACAAAAAACAAGTGCAATATGATTTATAAATAATTTTTTATATTTTAGAACAACAAGTAGGTTCACACATTTAACTCAAAGAAGATCTTACATGGTTAGTCCAACTTAGAGAACCTAAAACGAGTCTTAGTAAAACTCATATGGTAGCAAGAAAGTGGATACAAATTTCATGCTTCATGCTTCTCAGGTTTTAAAGTCTACTATGGTGCAATAGAGCATTTCCATAGGTTATTTTAGTTAAGGAAGAATAAGTTATACCATTCCTAAGGTTAATGTTATTCAAGTAAACAAATGCAAGACCTTTATTATCAACCTAATAACACATAGTTTTACACAGGAATTCATCATTGTTTGCCTAATTCTTAGAGATAAATAGTACAATCAATAGGTTTTAACAATGCAAAAATATAAAGCTAGGTTTCTTATCAAGAAACACTAATTATGATATGATATCCACAACATCAATCCATATTTACAAATTTTTGGAGAAGATAGAAGCCATACGTAGGAAACTGGACCTAACTGCTACTATCAATGCCAAGTGTCAAACATGGATGTTAAGTTTATAATCATCATAACAAATCATTATACATGCCTAGATTTCATGAAGTAAATTCATAAAAGATTAAACTCAATAGGTATTCACATATTATTGAGTATTAAAATAAGGTTTTCAAAACATGCATGAGCAGAAATTTCATCCATAAAATTAAGTGTGGAACAAACAAGTTTATTATACTCATTGATGAAAAAATCTCTCTAGACTTAAGCCTAATACAATTGACACTAATTCTACTCTCACTCAAACATGCAACAAGTAGGGAGGACTTATAATTTGCAGATGAAATAGTAAGAGCCAACACCTTTTAAAAGAAAACTAACACAGGCTCATTCATGAGGCATATGGATAAGCTTGAGTTTAGTAATCATGGAGTATGAATGTCACAACTTGATTTCTCAGATCATGATAGAACCTATTGACCCACCAGTAGGAGAACCAACCCTCTAACTTAGAGTCATAAGCGATGGACTACGATTGCAAGTAAGCTACACACAAGTTCAGTAAGGCAACAATAACAATGGAAAGATGGAATAATAAAGACAACATGCTATCACACAGTTAATAAATCCCTCCCAAGACCTAATATTAGTGTGTACATGAGATGCACCGAAGTATAAAATACAACTATACAAAAAATGAACAAATACATCTGTCTCGAGGTTACAAAAGAGTCCAAAAATACACTTAATAGATGTAGGTAACTCTAGGCTGGGATATTACCTTGTATCTTTAAAGTCAGCTAGCTAGCATGAGCTGCAACGTCAACGACGATAACTTACACCAGTATCTTCATCCAGAAAGACACAAAAGTGTAGTATGAGTACAAGTGCTGAAGTAACAAGTACCAGTAGGCTTTGAGAGCCCACTAGGCACATAACAAACATAAGATTAGCAAATAACAGGAATGGAAAAAAAATAAGTCACCAAATAATTAATCTAGCATAGAATGTAACTACTCAGATAGAAGAAAAGGAGTAGATAGTGTAGAAATACAGCTAGCTAAAACCACGTTGAAGGATCATAGGTAAGAAGAGAAGGATGTACCCAAAATTATGGCAGCAACACAAAAATAATTAATAAAAGGATAAGATGAGACAGATAGCAAAAGATACTAAAGGGAATCCGACAGTATACTGGTAACCTTGAGATACGAAGGAGAAAAATGATACAACCAAGTGATAAGATACACAAATACCATATAGAAAGAATGGCCCATAAGTAAATTCTACCCTAACACTAAAAAATATATCTAAGCAGTATGTGAGTAGGAGCAGAACAAATATATACCCTTCGAGATGAAGAGAACACTGAATATATGTTCACCCATAAACATCCACATACTACTGAGGGTATACTAAAGAAAAAATATACGGTAATGTAACACAAACCAAATTATACCACAGTTTCTGTGTACGCTCCTCTTCTGATACCCATAGGCCCAGCAGGCAGGACCCATGGAAGGGATTTCTCCTAAATGCCTATGCTCCACCTCAGACCCCTCTTTTAACGTGTCCGTTCGTAGATCAGCAGGATCCATGGAGGTATGCCAACCGCGTACAAACATCTAGCATCAAAATATCCTCACATCTCGATGTCATGAAGCCTCAAGGAGACTCATATCCTGGCATCTAATGCCTAAGTATAATAGTATCACCATGCCATAATCTCGGGAACTCAGGGTATCCAGTGCCTCGATATAACATTATCAACTAGGTCCCAAATTGACAGGTATGATAAGTTTAGAAAAGCTGTACTAACTAGCGACCAAAGTCAGATTCAAGTTCCAGCGGCTGGACTCACTACCAAACGAAGTCTAGCTCAAGTGCCAACATAAGTAGTAAATAATAGTACCTAGTGCCAGGGTGTGAAACCTGGTCTAAAATAAGAAGAAGAGGTAGTACCGGGTGTTCTCTATGCAACTTAGTTTAAAATAAGTAGAAAAGTCAATTATTCTATTATTATTATTATTAAAAAGTCCTTTTTTATTTCGATTTTATCTATTTCACTTTTTATTACATGAAAATGGGCCTCCACGGCTCAATAGTGTAAGAAAACGGTGATAACAGGCCCTCGCCTTAAAATGCACTCTTAAAACTGAACCTCACGGCTCTCTCGCTGTATGAATGCAACAATATAGGCAATACCTACAGCTAACCTATGGCCTGCACAAGCTCAACTAAGCTACAGCTAGCAGCACAAGAGAACAACCCAAACCCGAGGACAGAACCCAAAATCCAACCCTCACAACATTATTCTACTACTTCTAAAGTCACCTTACGACCATCAAGAGTTCGATACTAGGTCACAAGCGTTGTATTACATAGAGCATTAATAGAGAGAAAAAGAAGGAGAACAATCAAAGATGCGATCAAAGTTCATAGTATCAGATCCAACCAAACTCAATTCCCTGAAATACCAACTAGAATAAGCTGAAAATAGAGAAAAAAAGAATACAAAGCTTGATCAAGACATCATTAATGATGGAATTTCACTATTTTACAAAAATTCAAAGGAGGAAAATTCACCTACAATGACGAGACGTGGATTAGAGGACAAGACCAGCTCAACTACACTTCTCCTAGGATTTACAACAATTTCCAGCATTAAGAAAGAGTTTAGAGTGAGAAGAGAATCAGAATTGTGTTGCTGAAACTTATATAGTGCTAGGTTGCAGACTATCGCAATCGCATGGCAGGGTGTCGTGATCGCGAGATTGGGGTTTATTGGTCATCACGATCGTGGTGGTGAGGCTTCGGTCGCATAAGGTAGAGAGGATTGGAGTTGCAATCACATTAATAGAGATCCCGATCGTGATGCATGAGAAAGGCAGACAATCGCGATCACATAGGAAAATATCACGATGAAGGAAAACTCAGTCCTTCACAATCGCATGGTACAGTACCGTGACCATGAAGCAAAAGAAGGTTTCACTAGAACCTTCAACTGTTATAAAAACCAACAATAGCTAAAGGCTTCGAGCACCACTCGAAATTGGTTCAGAGTCTGATAAATGTAAATGAGATATGCACATACACCCGAAATGACATTCCATACTCAAAGGTATAGTCGAGATCCGGATATGAGGTCATAGCAGAGAAATGTTGACCAAGTCAATAGTTAGGCCTAAAATGTTAAAAATCCACAAAAACAATAGAAATAGCATCGCATACCTCGGGAAGAGAACTAAACTCTTCTTAACCCACAGGTTGGATTATGAAGCTGATGACATAGTTGAATTTTTTATCCGACACTCCGATTATCCAATACTGACCAAAGTCAAATATTCAACTATCAGCCAAATAAAAACTTACAAAACTAGCTAAACTTACACCAGAAACTTCTAAAACCAGAACAAGGGTCCACCAAGACAAAAATCCACGTTTCTAAGCTAAATGAACTGTCAAAATTTGATTCCTAGCTCTTCTTAAAAGAATGTTGACTAAAGTCAATGAGTACCCAAGCTAGTCCCTAGAATAGGGAATTCAAGAACCTCTAGGGAACCAAACCACCGATCCCATAAGGTCATAAATGACTTAGGAAAGCTACTAGAATGCTCTAGAATATAAGGAAACATGGAACCGTAAGAATAATTGTAAGGGTCATTACAACATCCATTACTAAAAAGAACTTTCATCCCCGAAAGTCAAAACAAAGTAAAGAGAAAGAAAAAAGAAGATCCTGACCAAGGAGACCAAATCCCGCACAGGCACCCATGATGGTTTTATTAATCGGAAGACTTATGCTAACAAGTTTAACATAAACCATCTGAAGATCAGATTCATCTTTCTTAGTTGAATACCTTGGATAGATCACAAGATCTCTAAAAGCTAAAACTAATGCAAAAGTCAAACCATTGTACTGCAGAACACACCAAAATTCACCAGTAAAATACTACAATGCTTCTGGGAGATGAAACTGAGAAATCCACCTAACGAAGATTGAAGTATAGATCCAATCTATAAGTCCCCAAATCCAAAACTAGCTTCACAACTTCGTAACAACCTTGATAGTCACATTATGAGTAATATAATGGCTCTTGCGAGCCGAATGTCGAACCCACAGGGACTTGAAATTATGAATTAGTTTTACTAAATGATTCGTATAAGAACTTACTTTATAGTGCAATTGGTTAAATTAGAATAAGAGTTGAGAGGTTTGTATAAATCTAAATTAACTAAGATGAAGAAGTAAGATTTTGATTACAAAAATTAAGATAGATCAATATGAGTAATGGTTCCAGGGCTATGGCATTACACACACACACATGTAGATGGACTTGACTTCAATAAGGACACTTGTTCAGTTGATTGTTGGTTTAGGGGTTAAAGTTATGACTAGGGATTGATAGTCCTTTAGTTACCAATTACTTAAGCAATCAACTACTCTAATTGGCATGTGTTATTTAACTCTCATAAAGGCATTAACGCTTTCTTCCCTATTAAAACCAAGCAAAGAACTAAGTACACCATTATGTCTTAGTCACTATTTATATTATTAATCTCGGATTAAGGGTAATAACATAAACACACTCATACTACTCCCAATCACTTACAAGATTATTGGATTCAATAACCCTAGAAAGCCTAAGATTGATTCTAATAATGGCTAACAATTAAAAACACAGTTATTATAGATTAGAAGAACAATCAATTGTCCGAAACAAATACCTTAAATCAATTCATATACATACATGGTGTGTTAAACATAAGCCCCAGAACAAGGGAGTTTAGACAATACAACTCATATTCAATTCGTAAAACATAATTAAACAATACCGTACAAGAATTGAATGGAAAGATTCACCTACAATGCTAGTGTATTTCTTTTGACTTTTGTTGTTTCCCCCCAATATGATAGCCCCACTCCTTGATGAGAATAATGATGATAATAATTTTGCCTCAAAACGTATCTTAAGTATCACATAAGTCCTTGGATGAAAAGATAAAATTGCTCCTACTAATCAATTAATAAAAGGCCTTCAACTGCCGTCAACTAAAAGGGATCACAATAGTGATCACGTCGTGATCCCTATCGTGATTGACTCCTCATCATGACCTGATCACTATCGTGATGAGGGTCTTTTTCTGTAAATCTAGGCTGCTCTTGCTGGCTTACTTTCCCGCTTTCTCTATATCCTCCAAGTCCTCAATAATCTTGTAAATATGCTAATCACATTGGTTAGTAGTGCTTTCACACAATAACCACCAAAACATCCACCAAATCATGAAATTATTCTTGAAATAAAGACAATTTATAGGAAATAGACGGTTTCATGGCAAGTACAACTGCCTAAGATTAGGCTCTTACTTTGTCAAATTATATCTAATTCTTAATTCAACCCTCGTAAAACAGCCTCATATTCAATTTTTGACTATAAAAACTAAATAAACCTTATTTTCCACCTATTTTATTTGGTGTTTGCAGAAATACAAAACTTATAATCCAATCATTTAATATACTTACTCAATTAATGAGAATTTAACAAATTCTTTCATATCTTTGACTTCTTATTCAGAAAATCTCAATCCAAATCCATAATCATGGAATATGTGAATCAAATTTATAAACTAAGTTAAAAAATTTACCTTCATCGTCTACTTGTCTCTTTAACTATTTATCAATGCCTTGACTTTTTTCCTTTCGAGCTCCTTCACTGGAAATCAAGGCAAAGCTTCAAGTTTTATATTTTTTTATTGTATACAACCGTTGATTTCTTTGAAATTGAGGGAATTTGACATTTTGATCTTTTACCCCTTTCCTTTATGCAAAAATTCCTGTTTTGGTCCAAGCCCATTGTTTATTATTTAGTTCCTTTCCCCTGTTGTCTTTAATAATACATGTCTTTTTATATTTATTTTAGTTCTTTAACACCTGAACTACCCATCTCTTTAATGTAGGGCATTTCATTCTCCCCACCTTATAAATATTCGATAATGGGATGGTTTCTCCCAATTATCTTATTAAATGGGTTGGTTTCTCCATAATACTTTCACTGACACACTTTTCTTTGAATGCAACTATAACACCTTGAAACTTGTTCTAAAGAGTATGGGATAAATAAAGTCTCTCTATAGATTCTCATAAAAATTTAGAAATGGCACTGTTTCACGGGTCATTCCATGATTTGTGAAGAGGTCCCACAGAACGTGAAGTAAATTGTGAAACCTGTCTAGTGTTATTTTAGTTTGATGGCCCTTCAACGGATCATGGTACCCTTCAAAGGTTCATCACATGAGCTATGCTACTAATCCAATAAATTATTACTTGATCCTATGTGGTAATGTGATTTTTTAAGTGTTCTAAGAGTGTTGGATGTGAATTAAGGTCGTACGGAACTCCTAACAAGAAGCCAAGTTAAAAACATTCATACCTTGAATTTTCGTGTAAGTTCTTTTCAAGGTCAACTTCAAATGATCACATCTCCTAATCTATGAGAATTTGTGTGACTATACTTTGTCAAAATAAATACATAGGAGTCTAGTTCACAATTAATAAATTTCTCGACAATTCAAGTTTGGAGTAGAAAGTTGTGGTTGTTATAGTGAAGCATGTCAAGCAGTCTGTTTTAACAGATTGGTTGACGAACCATCAACAGGTATGACAGTTAGTCAACCAATTTGTGGAAAATTCTTGTCCCAGCTTCAGTTCTATTAGGGGTGTTTTAGACATTCCCTACTCTTTAAAACCCAATCCATACTTGATTTGGCTTACTCTGGGGTTGTTATAAATACCCAAACCCTTTATTTTCTCCTAATAATTTCCGTTCTCTAACAAAAGGAAGAAAGTTGCATATTATCTCTCCTAAAAGCCAAGAACTAGGGTTTCTATCAGTATTTACAAGAACAAGTTCTCCTTCATTTTAAAGCATCACTTCTCCAAGGTTTCAGTTATGTGGGATTATGAACAAGGGTCTTCTTTCACCTTTGTGCCCAAAACCCAAAGTTCTTCAATTAAGAATCTTATAGTTGAATTTTCTAAGGTTATCAAACTCATTCCTTATGCTGTGAATTTCCTAGGACTCATGTTTTCTTGGTATTATTGAGTAATATTGCCTGGATTTTTTTTTATTAATATCTCATGATTTGCATCTTGTATTAATTGTAGTCAAGACTTGATAATTTTTATTGAAAGTTGAGGTTTTGGCATTTGTCCCTAGTTTGAATGTAATATATGGATTATTTCGAACCCCTTTTTCTTGTAATTTTGTTGAGATTTATAAAGGGGTACTTGAAATAACGAATTTAACCTACTTGAACTAAGTAGACACAATTTTCTTGAAATATGATCAGTCTTGAGGCAGAAGTATTAAAGTGAGAAGAATGTTCAAAGTTTTGCCTAAATTCTAGACCTAGTCATGATTTGAGAAGGTTTGACAAAAATTTCCCAAAAGGCTAAAGACATGATATTTTGATTGTTGTTCACTTACATTGTTTTTTAGCTAGTCAAGTCAGAAGCAATGGTATGTTTTACGAGTAGTATTAGCATCAAGAGGATTAGGTTGAAAGACCTGGTTCCATAACTATGTTGCAAACCATAGGATGATATTTTTCCTAAATTATTTTGATAGACCCGGCTTAGTTGGATCCACTAGGTTACCTATTAGGTACTGGGCCCGTGGAGGGGCAAAGTACCCTCTTTAGCTAGTGGTTTGCTAAATTCCAAATTTTCTCACATGGTCTTATTTTTCAGTTTAAAAAATCCCATGTTTTTCAAAGTCAATATTTAAAATGATGGTTAAAAATAAGTATATTTTTTCCTTATTCAAACAAATGAGGTTTACATTAGATGTTCATGTCGTTTTCTTACAATTTGAAAAGGTGAAGTTCTTTATAAACTATTAGTTTTCTTAACTTTTGTATGTTGACTTTTGTAGTTCAGAGTTGGACTTGCTATTTTCATAATTTAAAAATTATCGTTTTTACTTTACTTATAATTTTATTATTTATGTTGAAGTTTGAAGGTTTTGTTTGGAAACTTGATATTTTAAATGCACCATATAAAAGTATATGGTATGTCAGTATGGTAGTGGTCAGTTAGTTTATGTCAGCTTATTAGATAGTAGATGTTTATAAATAACTAATATCGTTGCATATTATTGCTTCTTGATATTGAGAGTTAGAGTCAGGGTTGTTCATGCATTACATAGTTGTTTCATTAATTATTCATTCTAACATGTTTCACCAACCTCTTGAGTACTGGTTTATTCAAATATATTGATCTCAACTTTCTTGTATTACATGTATCTCATATATGTAGGTTTATCCGACCATCCAAACAACTGAGGTTGACTTTAACCCGTATACTTAGAAGCCTAGAAGAGAAGTTGGATAATTTCCATTTGGACTAAAAATCGGATATAATGTTATTTTATTTTTATTAGAGCTGGGATATTAAGAGTTATTCATTCCATTTTGTTTTCGTCCATCTAGGGGCATTTCCTGTCTTATTTGTTTTATTGTTCAGCTTGCTATTGGCTTTTACTAGTCTAGTGCTTAGAGGCTTTCAGAAACTGATGTAGTGGTTATTATCTTTTAGTTTTTATTTATTATTTAGTAACTTATTTTTGATATATGAGATTTCCCTCTAGGTTACATTAATTATTCCTATTGCTTTAATTGAGAGAAAATGGTTAGAGTTGTGCATGAGCTAGTGGAATTTTTGGGGCCACTTTGTGGCTACAGATGCCTTGTCACTTCCCGAGGGCAACTCTGGGTCATTCTTGGTATCAGAACTTTAGGTTCAAGTTTCCTATTAAGTTTTTAGGAAATTTTCTCTTTTTTTATGTCATACTTCATGTCATAGAATTTAACTTCGAGAAATATTTTTTAACTCATGATTTATGCATTTTCAATTACACCTCCAAAAAGAGAACCATTTCATAGAGCAGCTAGCTCGTCTTTCCAGAAGCCAAGCTCAGTTAGATCAAACCCCTTAGTCCCCGATTGTCCTTATAATTAAAACCCAACCCCAGTTCTTATTTAGTGGTGAGTTGTGTTAATCGAAGAGAGTAGTAGTAGTATAAGAGAAGACTTGTTTTATTATAGACACTATAGGTGTAGCCAGGATACGTGTTGTGGTAAAATGATCTAAGAGCTAGAACTGTGAAGTCAAAGTGTAGGAATCAGGATGGGATATAGTTGTTGAATAAGGTGTGTAGTTGGATGTTATATGATTATTTAAGAAGTAAAATGGTATGTCCTCATGTGTTGACTAAGGAGAAAAAGTTTAGTGCTGGTTTCATAGTAGTATGAGTGGGATAAGAAGTTGATGGTTAGGGATACTTAGATTAAGCTATGGTTAAGTATGGTAAGGTTGTGCTTAGGCTTGAATCTGTTATTACAGGTGGTTTATATTTGACTAAGTATTGTTGATTCTCACAGGTATAGTGTCATCTAGGTTATCATTTAGTAGTTGTAAGTCTGAGTAATGATGGAAGATTGTATGTTATACGTGTTTAGAATTAAATAATAGGCTTGAACTCTAGTTGATTATTCTAGTATGAAGCATTGTAGTATTAGGGTGGATAAGGAATTGAATATGTGATGCTAGTAAGATAGAAAAAAGTGTTCACCTGTCAATGTTAGCTCTTAAGGCAAAGAGAAAGTTAAGAAGTTATTTCAGGAGGGAAGGGAAGTCCTAGGAAAAATCAAGTGCAAATTGTTGTAGTCCTTAAAGAGGGAGTTTGGAATTTATATGTATAGTATGTTCCCGGCCTTTCATAGTGGTTAGTTGTATCCCAGTATAGAGAACAAGTCCCCACACTTAGAATTTTGTCTTTGTCCTAAAGTGGAGGTGGTACGGTGAAGAACAAGTTATGTCTTATAACCTTGATAGTAGGTAGTCTCAGTATAGAGATATAATCAGATGATGACCCGTTCATGCCCTTCTATACTCATTGTACTTCAGTCAGAGGTGAAATTTCATGTCATTCCCTTGTTCATATACCTTATGAAGTTTTATGTTCATGTCCAGGCTTTGAGAATGAGAAGCAATTGTGTCAGACATCCCGATAGCCCTGGTTATCATGTAGAGATCCAGTCAACTTATAAGGTTAGTTATGGATTTTCCAGTATAATCCATAAATCCATCTCCTATAATATTCCAACTATTTGGTTTAATTCATGACTTCAGTTTGCAGACCCCAACTTGAGTGTCTAGCGCGTAGTAAAGTGTAACCCATCCTAGAAGAGATGTTCAATTTTGACATTATATATGAGTTTTAGATTTAGACCGCAATCCATAGCTTCTACTCCAAAATTGAAAGAAAACATTGGAAATCATCATTTATAAAACTTTCCCCCAAGTATATAGGAGGCTCACCAATAGAAGAAGATGCAGATACTAATGATGCACCGGGTCACGGGTCTGGGTGCCTAAACCTACGTCTTGAGATGTAGCACCAAAAGGCAGTCAATACATGGAATATATTGGTATGTAAAACTATACCAAGAAAATGGTAAAGCATGAAACTATCAATGTAAAATGAACTTAATTCAAGTTATGACAATATGGAATGGAATTAGAGCATACGTAATTAATAAATGAAAAAGTAAAATAAATTTAATCCTTTTAGTTATTTATGGGAGTAAGTAGTGAACCAACATAAACCACCATGTAAAAGCACGGAGTCTGATCTTAGACCGATCATCTAAGTCATTCCATACCTTGAGGGGAATAGGACATGACATGATTTTCTAGCAAGGATCCATTATTATCCCCTTTCGAGATATATGAAAAGAAGAGTCATCCGACTTGAAGAAAAATCTCCCTATGTTGGCAAATGTAGTTTCAAGAATTTGACTTTATGACGTATTCCTTCTCGATCAACCAACCAACTCCCTTAAGCTTATACAGTTATCTTTACTAACTTGTAATTAACGTGCTAGCCGTATTAGGCTCATGTTTATATTTTTTCTTTCTTGTATCATATTGGTAAATTCAACCTCTTTTGGTTCATACATCATGGTTTATTGTTGTTGGAATTTTTGGACAGTTACCCGAAGTAAATTGAAGTTTTGATAAAATAGTACCTTAACCATTTTGTTTGTTAATATGTATGATGTCCCATTTATGTTCTATTAACAGCAGCTAATCAACCACAGAGTTCTTTAACAGAAATAGATTCCAAAAAACAAACAACAAATAGAAAGAATGCAACAAGCACATCTCTTTTAATTTTTTATCATTCAAGAAAGAAAATAGGAGAATAAAGATTACTCGTGGGGTGGAATCAAATCCATGATTTTGTATGGAAAGAGAAGTGAAGGAACTCAGTGTCTTATAATAGGTGCTAATGAGAATTGGGAGTACTACAACACATTAAAAGACTATATCAAAGCAATCTAAAATCTCACAGGTTTCCAGATTTCAGAAATCTTCATTAGAGGATATACTAAATTAATGCTACAATTCTAAACTGGTAACAAATAATCACAAGATTGATGAATCTCATAAGTTTCTTGCATTTCAAAATCCATAGAATTCCTGTTCTTGCAGCAACTTGTATAGTTAATAAGTTACAGAATCTGGAGTGTTCACAGTTTAAAAGGATTAATTTTTCTTTTCCAGCAACACCCTTCCCAGGTAATTGAAATAGGGAATGATTTAATAGGTCAAGATGTAAAAAATAATCTTGCACCAAAAATTATGCTTAAGGTGATTAGATATTAGAGAGAATTAAGCTAACAATAAGACATGAAAATAATAATTTTACAAACCATAAAAGGTTTGAAATCAGAAGGAAGGGATTTTAATTTGATTTTTGAAAAATTCTCTTGAGTTTCTTAGGACTTGTGTTTGAGAGGAGGAATATATATATTGATTGATGGAAGTCTGAAAACTGATGGGGAAAAGGATGTTTTAACATTTGAAGTTGATGAATAAAGGGATTTTCTTTTAATGTAAGAAATGGTTGGGGTTTTAAATTTTTAACATAAGGAACTACTGGAGAACAGTTTTTAATTTATTTGGGATAGTGTAAAAGTGAAAGGACAAAACTACTCTTAAAACATGAGGTATAACAAAAGAGCTCTTACCTAAAAGGACCTTATGATCTCATACCTTTAGTATGAATGTGGAGAGTGTCTTTCCCTTGCATTTTGTGCTTGATTGATGCACCCTTTTGTATCTATATAAAGTCTTTCATGATGGTATGGTTCAATTGGTAAGCGTAGCTTCGGGTAGACCAAAGATAATACGTTCAAAATCTAGTTCAGTTAAAGAATTTGTTCTATGTTTCATGTCAATTTCATTTCTGTCTGAAGCAATAGCCTCTTTAATCATCTTTACTTAGGAATGTGTATGGATGTAGTATGTAGCCTGTTATCACGACCCAATCTCTCAGATCATGATGGATCCTACTATCCTACCAGTAGGAGAACCAACCCTATATCCCTAAGCCGAAGTAGAGGGTTACTATGCCAATAGAGGAATGCACAAGCACAAGTAATCATAATAAAGAGAAGAAAGATAGAATTAGAACGGAATAATATAAGAGAATTAACAAAACTCTAAAGACCCAATATCAGTGTATATAAATAAAAAGCCATTAAGACAGAGTACAAGTAAAATTCTATAATACAAACCTGTCTCTGAATATACAAAAGAAAAAAATACAAGCCAAAGAGAGCAGGGACAATGGACGCCCAAAGCTAGCCTCATATCTCCTAGATCAACAAGGAAGCACGAATGAAAATCTGTGAATCAATGTCGAGCACTACCACTTGAATATGCACTAGGGAAACACAAGTGTAATATGAGTACAAGTCGCTGAAGCAACTAGTACCTAGTAGGATTTGAGGGCCCACTAGGCACATAACAAACATAAAAGCAGTAAATAATAGGAATATAAGAAATTAAGGTCATAGAAGAAAAAATTATGAAATGGAAATCTAGCTACATAGATAAGGAGCAAAGAAGACAATTAGAGCATGTAGTCGCTAGCTAAGACACCGAATAGGATCACAAGTAAGGAGAAAAGAATGTACCCGGGGTCCTTGCACCAATATAGAAATAATAATAGTAAATGGAAAAAGAATGAATAAAGAAGGAAACATGGCATCATGGACATTATACTGGTAACCTCAATATACAATAAGGGGATAATAAAGCAAGTATCACAATGCACAAGTAACACACAGAGAAAGGAAGGTCTGAAAGTAAGGACTAATACTAGTTAAATAGTAAATACAGTAATACAATAAGTAAATTAACACTTCCAATCCCCTCATAAGAATGGAAGAATACACAAAAGTCACGCTCACCCATCGGCATCCCATACCACCGGGGGTACACTGAAACAAAAAAATATAGAGAAGTAACACATCCACACAATGTTATAGTTTCTACGTGCGTTCCTCCTCGAGCACCTGTAGGCCTATCAGGAAGGACCCATGGAAGGGATAAATCTCGTATATCCATACTACGACCTATACCCCTCCTATATTCATATGCATCCTGGAGATAGAGTCCATGAAGGTATGCCCACCATGTACAAATCCCTAATGTCGCAGTAATGTCACATCCATATATCACAATGTCTCTGGGAGTCTCATAATCTAGAAAACAAAGCCTTATTATAATAGTTTCATCGTGTCATTAGCTTGGCAAATTAGGTCTTCCAATGGCTAAATATAGTATCACCAAGGTCCTTAAAATAATAAGCGTGATAAGCATAGAAGAGTTGTACTCACTGCTACGTGAAGACGAACTCAAGTGCCAGCGGCTGTACTCACTACTGAACAAAGTCGGACTCAAGTCTCAACATAAGTAGTAAGTGATAATACCCAGTACCAAGGTGTGAAACCTTATCTAAATTAGGAAAAAAGGGTATAAACGGGTGCTCGGTTCACAACCGAGTCTAAAACATGTAAAAGATCTATTAACCTATATTATTATAATATATATCTATTTTTAGTACAATTTATATCATTTTCATTATAATTATAAGAAACCAGCCTCCACAAATCAATAATTAGAATGGTGAACGGTGATACGGGCCCCAACCCCAAATGCAGTCTCAGAACAGAACCTCTGACTCTCTCGCAGTATGAATGCAACAACACAACACTATCTATAGCTAATATGATCTACACAATCTCAACTAAGCTACATCTAGTAGCACAACACACTACCCAAAACCGAGGGAAAAACCCAAAACCAACCCACGCATCAACATTCTAGTACTTCCAAAGTCACCCTAAAGCCATCACAAGGCTACTACTAGGTCACAAGCATCATATTGGACCAAGACTATCAGGGCAAAGAATGGAGATGTGACAAAGAAGAGGTCCAGGTACACAGAAACAACCTAGAAAACCCAACCTATAGATGTTATTAATACAATTATGTAAGATATGTGACCAAATAAAGATCTATGGAACCTACTTGTCGTTCGATGGATAGTGCACTGTATCTTGCAATTTTCAGCCTAATTGATAGAAAACAACCTTGAATAGTTATGAAATTAGTGAATTATGAATCCAGGGATCAATACGAGTCTAATGGTAGTATTTATACTAGATGTTGAACTGGGCCGAGAACTGGTCCTAAAATGGTCGTGCATGACCAACTAGCCGAACCCAAAAAATAAACTTCAACATGGGGTCCCCGGCATCACCAAGAACTCATGCTCCAAAATTGAGCACAAGACGAGTGAGGGAAGGACTTCAAACACCCGAACATATTTGATCAAAAGCGCAAACTGTTGTATGATTTTAAGCAAAACTGGAAGGGAATACGTACTGAAATTTTAATGTAATTTATCATGGAATGTGATTAACCTCATTGCACTAGAAATAGAAATACCAAATGAGAATTTGATAAAAAGATATCAAATCTTAACCAAGGGTTAACAATGGTGGAAACCACCATTTTCATGGAAATAACAAAGAAGGAACTACTTCCCAAAGATGGGGGAGGTGAGAAAGACCTTCAAAGAACTCCCTAACAATGCCTTGATATAATTCCAACCCAAAATCACACAATAAGTAAGAAAAATAAGAAAGAAAGCGAAGGAGAAAATAGAAAAATGAAAGATGGAATTCCCCTTTAAGGATACCAGTGACCAATTTATCAGTCAATAATGCCAATAAATCGACACCCCCTAAATCTGTAACCCCCTGCATGTTCTAATTTATCAGAAAAAATGCCGATAAATCGGCACCATCACAGATTTTGACACCCTGACAGGTGACCAATATATATGCACTGCCAATTTAATAGACCCAGACTAACTTATCTGTCATCAATTTATTGGTAAAGGTACTAATAAATCGGTCTACAACAACACTAGAAAAATAACACTTTCCATAAACTTCAACAAGGGGCTCGAAAATGAAAAAAGTCCAATTTTGGCAAACCAAATATGCATCTTGTATGGAAAACACATTTTGCACTCAATGGAATTGATAAAGCTAGTGTTGGAGATAATTTGAGCAAAAAGATCCCTCAACTAAAATCGACCAAGAGGGAAAAAATTCTAACTTCCACAAATGCACCCAAAACAAATTCGGCTACCTCGGGAAGCACACCAAAGGTGTAATTATCCAAAAGTAAGCATCCTAGAGATGATGGAAGTGTTAGAATCTATTCTAAAACTTTGATTAATATGTACTACCCAAGGACAATTCTTAACTCAAAATGAACTAAATTTCCACAAAATAACTCAAACGCAATATGAAGACTCTATAATACAAACTAAATGTCCCCCTAGATCAAAGTCGACATTACTAGGCTAACAGAGATGTCAAAATTTGACTTCAAGCTTGTTTATAAGGAATATTGACCTGGGTCAAGGAATACCTAAGTTAAGGGTCTAAAACAGGTAAAGTGAGATAAATCTCTACCGAACCACTAGCGACCAGACACCCATTCCGAGTAGGTTATAAATGATATGGGGAAGCTATTGAAAAGCTCTAGAATACAAGATAACGCACAAGAAACCTAAATAATTATAAAGGTCATTACACATGTATCATTGCATGAGTCCATTGGGTGTATCCATGCATAAGATGAGTAGGGTTGATGTTAGTAGTACATGATTCCCTATTTTTACATTTATGTACAACTTGATAAGTTATGATGTTGAGGTCAGTTGTTGTACTTTCATGTTAGTTAGCTGAGTTAGTAGAAAAACCATGTTTTGTGGGTTTATATGAGCACTTGGGTAAGTTTCCTAAAAGATTATTTTCTTCTTATCCCTTTTACCCTTTTCTGGGGTTCATTTATCATTCGAGGAGAAATTATCTCAAGGGGAGATAGTGTAATAGTGTAACACCTTAAAATTCGTTCTAGAGGTTGTGTGGGATAAACAAAATGTGTCTATAAATATTCAAAAACTTATGGAATTAGCACTACTGCATGGTTCATTCCATGGTCTGTGAAGAGGTTCCAAGGACCGTGAAGTGAAATGTGAAACTCGTCCAGTGTTGCCTTAGTTCGATGGGACCTTTAATGGATTGTAGTACCCTTCGATGTTTTATCACACGAGTCGTGATCTTAACCCAATAAATTATTATTAATCC
>JBDJHY010308821.1:0-19291 GCA_039654485.1 Withania somnifera | reverse complement strand
TCTAGATTAATTGTCCATTAGTTAATTTTATCATTCTTAGTTAAATTACATTCTCTATTATATCTCTTCAAACTCTCCGCTTAAATAATAATTAAAATTAGTTTAATCCAATTAAATAGTTAATACAAGTTCCTTTGGGTTTGACATCCGGCTCGCAAGAGCCACTATATTACTTGTACGATCACGTAAACTTGCGTGTGCATTTGGATGCAACACGCCCCATTCCGCCGGTAGGCACAAACAACACAACAAGAACCCACCATGACCCTCCTTAAGCCCGACAAGTACAAACAATGCGGGTACAATGAATGCACAGGGGTGCTGAAGAGTAAATCAGGACATAGTCATATCATACCAGGAAGCTGCACCTTAGTGCCAATAGTGGGGCCACATCTAATCAATAGCAGGGTCCGTTCCCTGGAGGCCCCGCCTTAATATCAATAGTAGGGTCAGTGCCTCCTAATCATGAGCGGGGTTTGTGCCTTGGGAGGCCCCATCTTAATATCAATAGTGGGGTTCGTGCCTCCTAATCAATAGCAGGGTTTGCAAGGCCCCACCTTAATATCAATGGTGGGGTCTGTGCCCCGGAGGTCTGCACCTCCTAATCAATAATAGGGTTCGCGCCTTAGAGGCCTTTCTTTGATATCAACAGTGGGATTCATGCCCCGGAGGTCCGTGCCCTGGAAAATATCAATAGTGTCTAAGTTATAACTCTGTGACATTCAAAACTTTACTCCGGTTATATTATGAAAATAATACCATACCACTTGTTGGTCGTGGCAAAAGTATACGTACAAATAAGAAAATCCCTTTTTAGTTAGTAGCTAGAAAACCTTACAGTTTTAGTTAAACTTGTCAATTCCTTTTTACCATAGCCCCGGGCTGCGTCCGTGCTTCATATACTAGTGCTCAATATCTAAAATGCATGATCGTGACACAATAATAATAATAAAGAAGAAAACAACACACTAGGATCGACTAGAGGTCACCAGCTAAGAACACAACTCACTCACCAGTTTTATAATAGCTCAACACAGCTAACGGGGTCCTAAGACACCCACGGCAAGGCCAGGACAACAACATACAACCCAATACTCTCAACGTCCCTCCACGAGAACCCTGAAACAAATAGACAGGACATAGAAATCAATACAACAGGGCCTCAAACCTAATAGCTATACCACACAACTAGATACACCACACAAGTATTCTACAATAACCCAGTCTAAGAATAAGTAAACCTAGCCTACCTGGATGTGGGCGAGAATCCTCAAAATGCATTAAACACCATCCCGAAGATTCGAACACACCCAAAATTGCCCAAAATTTATCAAATTACATATCTAGGGATCAAAATATGAGTAACGATGCCCATATTTTAAAGTTGAATCTGGGTTGGAAAACAAGCCTAAAACGGGCTTGTGGGCTCCTCAAACTAAAAAATAATCTAAGAATAACATTACAAAGGCCTCAACTTAACGAATGCGTGTTTAAAAATGAGTGCAATTGGACCATCGGAAGGTCCTCAATTAGCCAAACAAATTTTATGGAGAAGTATAAAAATTTCAAGAATGAAAATGGAGAATACGGCCTGCTATGCACCTAGAAATTGATGAAAAATAAATCTGAAGTGATAAACACTCTACCAACATCCCTACTATGCAAAATAAATAGGGAATATGCTAAGTACCATTTCCAAGGAACAAAAAATCCATTAAAGCTTCACTTGAGCTAAGGAGGAAGAAGAAAGAAGAGAAAGCTTACCTAAATACGAAGAAGTAGGCTAGGAATCCACCCCACGAAGTCCCCACAACATTGCACAAGCTTGGGTATGATTTTTGTTGAAGAAGAAGTAAGAAAATTCAAAGATGGAAATGAGAATCCAGTCTGAAATTTCAAGGTCTGCCTCATTTATAGCTGATCGTGTACTTATGCAATCGTGGTGACCTGGCATGATCATGCCCAAGCACCCAGTCCCAATACAACGCGATCGTGCTAAATCTCTGAAACCCCATACAGGGTGATCGCGTCACCCCCATCGCGATCGTATTAAAGGAAGAAAAGATTAATAAAATGCGAGCTGCAAGCACAATCACGCTTTAGGAATAAAACATAATTTACCATGATTGCGTCCAATAGAGTGTGATCGAGTTGAGGATCTGGACCTGCAAAAATTTCTACAACAATTGATTTTTCTAACAAGGGCTTGGAATTTGAAATGGAGTCCAACAACAAAAAACCAAACATGCATTTTACATGGAAAATATAATTTGGACTCAATGGAATCAACGAACGACCATCTGATGTCGTTTGAGCAAAAAGAGCCCCCAACCTAAAATCAACCAAAAGTACCAAAATTCTTACTTTCCAAAAACGCACCCAAAATGATCCCGAACACCTCAGTAAGCGAACTAATAACCCAACTAGCCCAATATTACCATTCTGGAGCTTATGAAAGAATTAGAATCTAGATCCGATACTCCGATCATAAAATTCCCACCTAGGCTCCACAATGAACTTTGACTAAGCTAAATTTCTACAAAATAGTTCAAACTCAAAATAAAAGCCCGAGACACGAAATGAAAGTCTAACTAGGTCAAAGTCAGCATTTCAGAGCTAAAAGAACTGTCGAAATCTAATTCTAAGCTTATTTACTAAGAATTCAGTCTCAAGTTCCACCATTTCAAGGTTAATCCTTCAAAATAAGAAAAGTAAAATAACATGATATAGAACCCCAGGGAACAAAACTAACAGTCCCAACAAGTCATAAATGAATTGGGATATCTAATATAAAGCTTCAAAGTAGAAAAAACTAAAAGGCTAGTAAATGACCAAACGGGTCATTACAATCGGGTTTGGAAGGTATCATGTCCGATTTTTGGTTGTGATAAGTTGGTATCAGAGTCCTAGGTTCATAGGTACCACTATATACAAGTGAAGTTTAGTAAAGTCTTATAGATTGGTACAGAGATGTCCATTACTTATCACGATAGGTTACGAAACTCTAGGAAAATATATCGTGATTCTTTCATTTTGTATTTATCATGGTTAATCTGCGTGTGCTGAGTCCTTATGTGTTTTTATTCAATAGATAGTGAGGACTAGAGCTGAAGTTGATAGAGATGATCCTGCTATTTCATCTTTTATTGCCTGAGGTAGAGGTCGGGCCAGAGCTAGAGCTAACGGTAAGGCTACGGGAGCAGCCTTAGTGAGAGGTCGATCCAGGGTAGCACTGACTAGCGAAGCGTATCTAGATGGAGTCATAAATCTAGCACACTCTTGACCTCGACCCTTAACATGTTATTGACTCTTAGCTACTGCTCTAATTGGTGGTGCAAAGGTGCATTATCTATTGCCGTTGCTGAAGATAGTTTACGTGCCATTTTCTAAAGAGTAAACTAAATAAATGAGATTTCAAAAGACCAACTATTATACACTTTTGAAATAGAAGTAAAAAGAGAAGAAACTCCTAAATATGTCACTGTAGATTCCCCAAGATAGGATATGGACATTATTATAACTGATCTGCAAGACTCTACTCGACATTGGCTAATGTACTGAGGTTATTAATGAACTAAATCTTTGATACGAATTTTTCATGGCCTAGTTTCTCAGGTCATGAGGGAACCTATGTACCACCACCCAACAAGTTGACAATGTAAGAGTGAAATTAAAAATAGAAGATATGGCATAATTAGGGATGAAGATAATTAAAAGTCTAAATCAAATCAAATAACAAACTCGAAACCTCACTTCCAGTTTAAGAGACACTAAATAGGAGTACACATTTAAGCTAGAAAATACAATGTATATTTTGAATATAAATAACATAATCTGAGGAGCAGGTTCCTCAGGAGTACATGACATCCCCGTTGCTACAAGATACATTGCTGAAGATTTTGGGGTGTCGGAGAGCATGACATAAGGTAGTGAACTCCAGGGTTTACAAACTAGGGCTAGGGTAGAGACCCCAAATCAATATGATATTTCAAGGGTTCATGATCCGGTTGGCCATCCACTAGCAATTCTAGTTCAGGTGGGCTAGCCACCTGAAGTTCAGGTTCCGGTAGGACAACTGATGGTAGTTTAGGGGTTGGTGGGGTGGTCACTAATTGAACATCGAGTTCATGAGTTCCAAATTCTAAGGGTTAGTACTACAACTACAGTTACTGCTGAGATGTCGAATGGGAAACACCAGAGGTATGAGAGGTGTAGGAAGATAGAACCACCATAATTTTAAGGTTGGCCAGTTGAGAATCCATACAAGTTTCTAACTACTTTCCATGAGCTACTCTAGAGTGTTGGGTAGGTACAGAAGCATGGGGTGGATTATAAAGTTTTGCAACTTCAAGGGCCAGCTAAATAGTGGTGGTGTTCTTATGTTGATTCAAAACTAGTCGCGTCCCCTCTTATGACTTTGGAGATGTTTGATCGGGTATTAAAGGAGAGGTATGTTCCCCTCAATGTGAGAAATAGTTAGCATAAATAGTCTGATGAGATGAGACATGAGGGTATGATGATTGATGAATATGTATCTCTCTTCTATGAGCTAGCTAGACATGCCTTAGCTATCTTTCCAGATGAACAGGAGAAGATAGCTAAGTTTATGAGAGATTTATCTTTACACTCTAGTCTTCAGTATTCACTACCTCCCAACTTAAGGGAGAGACTTTACAGAGTGTGATTGAGGCAGCGTGGGGTTTTAGGAAGTTGTGCAGAGTCTAGTTCGGTGATGGTAGGTCCAAGAGGCCCCGTCTTTCTGGCCAGTTTCCGAGTGCCTCATCTAGGGGTAAAGGCAAGGTTATTTTCATAATATTGGCCATTCTCACTTCTGAGTACCATTTCAGGAAGTGATAGTTCAGAGTGCTTTTATCCCAACACAAAGTTCTTATGGGTCTCATAAGAGGTTTCTAGGCAGGGGTGGCCATTTTGGGTCTCAGAGTTCTTCACATTAACCCATAACCTATAGGGCATGCTATACTTGTGGTGATAATAATCATATAAAAAAGTACTATCCCCAGCATATGCATTTAGAGTCTCAGCAGGCTTCTCAGGCTTCTTAGGCCTCTCATGCTTCAGGTAGAGCACCGTCACCTCCGGGGAGAGGTAGAGAAGGTGAACAGACATGAAGAGGTGCATAGAATGGCAGGGGTGTACCACTACAGGGAGAGGTTTAGGTCATGCTATATTTCAGCCCAGAGGTGGACGTACATAATGTTATGCCTTTCCAGGGAGACCCAAGGCTAAGTCTTCTGATGCTATGATTACAGGTATCATCTAGATTTTCCATAGGCCTGCATATGTACTATTTGATCCGTGATCTACCCATTTTTATGTATCTATGTATTTTCTTCTAGTTTTGATATATTATTTGATGTATTGAACAGACCTCTATGTGTGTCTGTCTACTCACGTGTGTGAGTCCTTTGTGGTAGATTGGATGTGCTGATTTTGTTTTGTTATCTTATCGGGGTACGAGACTTTGGTAGACTTGATTTTTATTAATATGGTATATTTTGTGTTATTTTTGGGATTGATTGTCTCTCCCCATATCATTCTTTCTTAGATTGCCATGCCAAAACTTTTACCTTATGCATGCTTGGTATTTTAAGGGTAGAGTAGAAGGGAAAGTATGGGTCGTATCTTCATAGAGTTATATCTTTCATTCAAGCTAAGAAGTTGGTTGAGAAAGGGTGTTTATATTACTTGGCCTTGTTGGGATGTTAGTCTTGGTTCCCCTTCTTTAGAGGCGGTCCCTGTTGTTAAAGAGTTTGTCGATATGTTTTGACTAACCTTCCTGGTGTTCCTCCTACTAGAGATATTAATTTTTGCATTAATTTAAAGCTAGGCACTAAGCCAACATCCATTCCTTCTTACCATATAGATCCTGTTAAGTTGAAGGGTCAATTATAGGACTTTCTTCGCAAGGGATTCATTCGTCCTAGTATACCTTCTTGGGGTGCCTTGGTTTTTTTTATGAAGAATAAGGATAGTTCCATACATTTGTGTATTGACTACAAGTTGTTGAACCAAGTGACAGTGAAGAACAAGTACCCTTTGCCTCGCATCGTTGGTTTATTTTACCAGCTTCAGGGTGCCTCTATATTTTCTAAGATTGATTTGAGGTCCGTATACCACCAGTTGAGGATTAGGCCATTGGATATTCAAAAGACGGCTTTTCGTACTAGATATGGCCACTATTAGTTTTTTGTGAGCTTACTAATTCCCCAGTCAGGTTCATGGAGTTGATGAATGATTTATTTAACCTATACTTAGATTTTTGTGATGTTTTTCATTGATGATATCTTGGTATTTTCCAAAACAGAGGTTGATCATGTTTGAAACTTAAGGAATATGCTTCAGAGGTTGCTGCTAAGTTCACAAAGTGTAAGCTTTGGTTGAGTTCTGTGGCATTCTTGGGGTATGTGGAATTCAATGAGGGCATTATAGATGATCTATCAAAGATTATACCATTGCGTGATTGGGTGAGACCTATCTTTCCGACTAAGATTTGGTGTTTTGTTAGTTTGGCTAGATATTATAGGATATTGATGCAGGGTTTCTCTTTTATTGCAGCTCCATTGACTGAGCTTTCTCATAAGAATGTGACTTTTCAGTGGTCAGATGAGTGTGAGGAGAGATTTTAATAGCTCAAATCTTTACTGACTTTTGATCTTATTCTTACTTTTCCCGTGGAGGATAAAGGCTTCACCATGTATTGTGATACTTCTAGGGTTGGTTTGGGTGGAGTATTGATGCAGGATGATAAGGTCATGGGCTATGCTTTGAGGCAGATGAAGGTGCATGAAAAGAGCTACCCTACTCGTAATTTAAAGTAGGCTATGGTACTGTTTATGTTGAAAGTGTGGAGATATTTTCTTTATGGAATTATTGTGAGGTGTTCATCGATCGTTGGATTCGTTAGTATATCTTCAGCCACAAGGATCTAAATTTGAGGCAGTGCCGTTGGTTAGAGTTGCTGAAGGAATATAACATTACTATCTTATATCACCCGGGCTATGGACAACTTGGTGGCAGATAGCTTTAGCAGGAAGTCCTTGAGTATGGTAGTTTGTCTTTCATTTGAGTTGAGGATAAGTATTTTTCTAGGGATATTCAAAGTCTAGCCAACAGATTGGTTAGATTGTAGATTTTTTAGGATAGTGGAATCCTTTCTTGCACGGAGTCACTCTCTTCATTGATGGAGAAGATTCAAGTGACTCAGTTTGATAATGTTAGATTGAGGACCATTGTTCATAAAGTGTTGTGAGATAAGGCCAAGGTGTCCGTGCTTGATTCTGAGGGGTTCTGTGGTTAGGGATCGGATTTGCATCCCTAAGTCTAGTGACTTCGTTAGGTTGATCCTAGAGGAGGACCATAGTTCTAGATATTCCATTCATCTAGGAGCGACAAAGATGTATCATGATTTGAGTCAGCATTACTAGTTGTGAGGTATGAGAAAGGACACTACATCTTTGTTGCTAGGGGCTTGAATTGTCAGCAGGTGAAGTTTGAGCACCAGATGCCGGGAGGTATGTCACAGAGGATGCACATCCCCTAGTGGAAGTTGGATCACATAGATATGGACTTTATTATGGGGTTTCCTAGTGCTTCGAGTGGTGATGAATTAATTCGGGTGGTTGTTAATCGATTGATTGAGTCTATACATTTCATTCCAGTAAAGGTGAAACACAATGTTAAAAAATTAGAGTATATTTATATTGGCCAGAAAGTTCTGTTGCATAGAGTCCCTATATTCGTTATATCTAATCGAAGTACTCAGTTTACTTTGTACTTTTAGAGCACAACATAATGTGAGATGGGTACTCAGTTTGATCCGAGCACATCTTTCCATCCTCAAATCGATGGACAGTTTAAGCATACTATTCAGGTACTTGAGTATATGTTGTGAGCATGTGTCATTGATTTCGGTGGTTGTTGGGACCATTACTACCGCTTGTAGAGTTTTGATATAACAACAACTATCATTTGAGTATTCAGATGGTTCCTTTTGAGGCATTATATAGTAGGAAATATAGATATTTGATTAGATGATTTGAAACTTTTGAAGGAAGACCACGGTGTACTGATTTGTTGCGAGATTCCATAGAGAAGGTTAGATTTCTTTAGACTCAAATACTTTATTCCCAGGTAGAAAAGCTAGGCTGAAAAGAGAATTAGGTGTTTGGAGTTTATGGAGGGTGATCTGGTGTGGCTGAAGGTGTTACCCATGAAGGGTGTGATGAGATTTGGAAAGAAAGGAAAGCTTAGAACTCATTTCATTTCTTCTTTTAAGATTTTAGAACGAAAGTGATTGGTGGATTACAATTTATCTTTTCCACTTATTTTTTCCACGGTTCACAGTCTTTTATATTTCTATGCTTCAGAGTTATATTCCCTATGAGCACTATGTGCTTCAGTGGGATACTTTGAGTTTGAAGCCAGATTTATTAGTTGAGGAGGAACCAGTTGTCTTTTTAGATAGGCAGGTTCAAATACTTTAGATCAAAGAGATACCATCATTGAAGGTGTAGTGGAGGAACTAACTAATCGAGAAGGCCACTTGGGAGACCGATTCAGATACGCATAGACATTGTCCTTAATTTTTGACCTTTTAGGTACTTCTTATTTCTTATATTCAAGGATGTACATGGCTTTTAGTAGTAGATATTGTAATGACCCTCAAAGTTATTTTCTTAATTTTTGTGTATTTTGACTATTTTACCTTACCTGTAGTTGCTTTATACCAAACTAAGTTTGATTTCTATGATTGGTTTGGGAATGAAATGAGTTTTGTGTAAGATTTTAGAATTTTTGAGTTTTAAAGCCTTAAAGTGTGAAATATGGAATTCTAAGGGTAATTTGGAGTTTCGGACCTCAATATAAAAATTCATCAGTTTCATTAGCTTTGGAATGTCAATATTGGTCCAGCAGGACTTTTTTTTCTATTTTAGCACTTCCTTCGTGGGTTTGGGTAATTAGACGAGATAAAATTAAGTTTTAAGGGAAATAGTTAACTTAGGTCAACATTCGAACTTAGACTATCCGGATTAGAAATCTGATGGTTCCATTGGATTCATGAGGTGGTTTTGGGCCTAGAATGAGGTCTTTTATATTTTTTATTAGCACTCGAGGCATTTTGGTCATTTTTGTGTTTTTAGATAAAAATGAACCCTTTGCAAGTATTGGGTCAAGGAGACCTTGTACGCGTGTTTTGATGGTTTTGTTGAGTCTGGAACATTGAAATAGTATTTTTGTATACATAGTTTGTTTGGAAGGGATTTCAAATGAGTCTCGAGGGTCTATTCCGAATATTTTGATTTTAATGTGTTATGATGTTTTGATATTGCTGTCACAACAATTGGTCCTTCTTTGCTATCGCATGGGTGAGGGCCGCGATCGGAAAGTGCAATTTGGTTGTTCATTGTATGTTAAAATATGTTATGATCACAAAGGGTAGTGACTGAGTGAATCACGATCATATGGTTGATGGACGAGATCACGATGGTATATTTTCCTGGGGATCGCGATCGCATGGTGGGAGGTTGCGATAGTGATGAAGGTACTGTTCACTGGGCATATGTTAAACAGATTTTTCACGAACTCTTTCATGCTTCTCATGAGAACTCCGACCCTAATACAATATTTTTTCAAAGTTTAATCAAAGAACTCGAAGATATCATCTGGATGAGTTTTTTAAACCCATTTCTGATTAATTACCCGACATTTTAACATGACTATTTCATAAAATTTGAAGGTTTTGAACCCAAAAATGGTGGTTTCAAGTATGACCCTGAAAATGATAAAAATTTAATTTTAAGCAATGGATTGGGTTTTCTATAAAACTTGATATCTAGCTTGCCCAAGTGGTGAGTAACATATTCTTACGATAAAGTTTGGGTTTTGACCCCAGTGACCCGAGGTTAGTTTTTGAATAAACTTCGATTATTTGCATTTGGGTGTTGATTAGCGTATAATTTCTTGTATTCTTTGTGTTAATAACTAGGTTGTGCATGGTTTAAGGCATTCCAAAATGGAAAGGATCCCGGGTGACTTGGTTCTTTGAAATATAAGGCACGTTGAGGTTTACTTAGGCTTTCTACAAAGTGTTAACAATTGCTTGCTTATTGGTTGTAATTTGGGAGAAATGGGTACCTTGGGGTTGATATTATCAAACACATTGTGTCTAAAATGAACAAGTTAGAAATAATATGAATTCTTGATTAAATTGTTGAACTATATTCTTAATTTGTATTATAAATTGCTTGTTTGGACTCATATAATTGGAAATGATGTCTTGATGAAGAATTTAAGGCATTATTATATACTTGTTGTTGAGATTTCACTTGATGAGTTTGATGCCTGCATAATAAAAGGAATTTTGATGGCCATAAGGCTAAGTTGAGATATAAAAGATATTCTTGGAAATGAATGCCTATGAGAGGTCGGTATTATTGATTTGAGATTCAAAAGTTGTGATATTCCCATGTTATGTAATTGATAGTAACTCACTTTGTAATAATTTAATTAGAGACTTAGACTACGTCTTGTGTACTATCAGAAATAACTTGATAGAAAGTTCGAGGTCCGTTCCGGATGTCTAATTTGGATAGACAGGACGAGGTTAATTTTGGATGTCTAGGATGTGGATATACAATCTGAGGCTCTTATTTAGATGTCTGAGATATTGATTAGATCGTTCGATACCTATGTCATAGGTCATGAGATGTGTAGTAGGTTGACCTTATGAGTCCCCTATAGGTCCTAACTGAGACATAAATAATGCCATAAGGTGTGTACATGAGATGAACATGCATTGAGCCATTTACATTATACATTGCTTTCATTTAATATGTGGCACTGATTATCTATCCATATTGGTTTATTCCTTGAGATTATATGATATTTATATATTTGTTGAGCTTATATGATATTGATTGATTCCTTGAGATTTTCTAGATTTTAATGGTGATTTGTAATTGTCTGGACTCTAGATAATTTGATGTGATACTTGTTGATATATCATGGTTGAGTATTTCACCTATGTTTCAGGACAAGGGGTATTGAGTATCTGTCTGAATTTCGTGCATATTGATTTATGTTGTTGACTGGGTTATTGTATTAGTATATAAACTATTGGTGGTTGTAGTATATCGAAGGATCAGTTGGGTGTCAGGGGATTTAGCTTTCTTTTTATAGTTAAACCAGCCGAGGACGCTGTTGAGTACCATTATTTTGTACTCACTCATTGTTTTTTTTGTACTTTTGCAGGTGTTGAGCTCCGACTTAGTGACTCCCTTTATCTCCCATCATTCCAGGAGCAGTTCGAGGGTTCAGAGGTAGATGATTTTCTCTTCATCAGTTGTTGAAGTCTTCTCATTTATCTTTACTTTCTAGTGCCTTTATTTTTTAAGGACTGTTTTGGACATTTGAACTTCTTTGTAAAGAATCTTGTAGTGGCTTGTTATATAGTGGCAACCTAATCTTTAGGGTATTTGTATATGTATAGTGTTATGATTTATGTATTTAGGTGTTATATGTATTTGATTTTCACTTTTACCTTGGTTATAATTAGTTTGGCTGACCTATCAGGTTTGAGAAGGTAGGTGTCATTACGTCCAATTTTCAAGTCATGACATAAGCACTAGATGCAGAAATATGCAATGGGTCTAATAGACACCATCAAGGACAAAAATCATAAATCAACCTAAGACAGTACCAAGGCAATGATAATTCTCGGTCGTCACCTTAACAAAGGTAAGAATAAAATTCTGACTATTAACGACTTTCTTATACTGTGGAAGAATTTGAAAGATATATATGACCATCTAAAGATTGTTATTCTTCCATAAACACATCATAATTGGATCTATTTGTGATTACAAGTTCTAAAATTCATTGCTGAATTTCCTCCATATTTATAATCATTTCACAGTTGAAATTATACAGAGAAAATATCATTAACTATGATACGGTGGAGAAAATGTTCTTTACACCTTTCTGCCTCGAGTATGCTTCTGCAATAACAATACTAAAAAATGGAGTTAATAAATATTTTAAATTAATTCACATCTTCTCGTTGCTAAATAACATAACGACCTATTAATGAAAAATTATGAAAATCGGCCTGTTGGTTACATTCCATTTCCTAAATAAGTTTATAATCATTTCTCAATTAGAACTATGCCAATAAAATATCACTAACCATATTATGATGGAGAAAATATTCTCCATACTTTTATGCCTCGAGTATGCTTCTGTAATAGCAATACTGAAAAATGGAGTAAAATTTTTTTTAAAATTAATTTCACATCTTCTTGCTGCCGAACAACATAATGACCTCATAATGAAAACTCATGAAAGTCGACCTGTTGGTTCTATTCCATTTTCTGAAAATGAATGAAGTAAATTTTCACTAGTATGAAAAAAGTTGTGGTTGCGGTCGTGGTTATGACCGTGGTCAAGGAAGAAATTCTAATCATGGTAATCATCTTACACCAAATAATAACTTTCATCACTAGCAACATAAGAAGAAGGATAAAATCATGAAGACGTGCAAAGAAAAAGTTCAGAAAATAAATTCCATAAAGATATAGAAAAAGAGCACTGATCATGTGTATGCAGTGCGTTGATATGTCTAGTTGTACTCTATCAAGCATTCCTGAAGAAGATGAATAATAATAAAGAAATAAATTTATCTCTGAAGATGATATAGAGCCCATGAATATAGATATAGCTTATTTCTTTGAACACCCTGAAGGAAAATAGATCACCTGATCGATGATGAATCTGTGATAGTCTAGATATTTTTATTAAAATTATTTGTGTTGACTAGTATGTTTGTGTTTTTCTAATTTTGTAAATTGAGAAAGTTTGTGTAGTAATGCTTTGTTTGTGTAGTAATGCTATATTTATTTTGTTTATATTTTTCATCTTGAAGAAAATATGGAGGTTCCTTTAATTTTTTTTGAATAAAAAGTCAATCATAAAGATGTTTGCATGATTGATAATGGAACAACACACACTATCTTAAAAAATGAGAAGTGTTTTTCTTACTTTCTTAGGAAAAAATCATTTGTTATCGAAATTTTTGGTAATTCAAGATTGATTGAATTCTCTGAAAGAGCTACTATATTTTTTTCTAAGGGAGCAAAATATTTTATAGGAGATGTTTTGTTCTCTTCTAACCTAAGAAACTTATTCATTTTTAAAGACATTCGCTGAATTGGATATCATGTATATATAATGAATAAAAAGAATGTTGAACATCTTGGCATTACCAAGAATGTCTCATCCCAGAAATATATTTTGAAGAAATTTTCAACTTTGTCTTCTAATAACGCTCAAACTACACCTCCAAAAGAAACATAAACGGTTGTAGTCAAATCTAGAACCCAACAAGGTTGGGGTTGATCCCACATGAATGTTATCTCAAATTCAGGTCTAATGAATATTTAATCAATTAGTCAATTATTTCTAAAATACATAAAAGTAAATAAGGTGGTTTGTTGGTTTAAAGTAGTGACAACTTGCAATTGAGTTTAAAGATCAATTTGTGTATTTCGTAATAGATTTCAAGCAATCATAAAAATCTAGGATTATGTTCACCATGGTTTCAACAAATCTTTGGGTTATAAACATTAACAGTCCTTCAATCTTTCATACATGTATAGTTATCACTAGCGATGGTGCTATTCATCTAAGTGTCTGGTCAACCTAATCTTAGATAAATCCCTTTTACACCTTGGTCAGGCTATAAAAAAGTGAAATATTTTTATACGGATAACTTCAAGATAAAAGAGTGTAATAATTATACCTTGGTCAGGATGTAAAAGAGTGCAATACTTTTATATTGATAACTTCCACATAGTTATACGAGGTTATAGAAATAATTATTAGGTGAAGGTTAATGCCCCGAATTTTGTCATAATCTCAGCTTCCAGGTTTAATCATGTTAGTCATACTAACTGATCCAAGGCATTTTATAGTGTTTGCAACAAAAAAACATCAGTTAAATTATATAAGTTATGTGTTAATATACTTATTAAGATTCAAGAACCATGTTATAATCACTACCGTAGATTTGGTTTACCCATGGATACCACAACCCTAGAGTTGGGGGTTTAGCCACTCATAATTGTAATTACACAACAGGAAAGAGAATATTTAGTAGATATCATACCAATAAAATACTCTTCGAATTGATGATCTATTATAATAAATGATAATCAAAACTCTCACACTTGGTGTTTTTTTGGTAGAGAGAATAGAGCGTACAAAACTATCTCAAAAATAGTAGTCCAAGATAATCAATATTCTGATCAATGATCAATGGTCAATAATGAATAATGAATAATTAATATAACCTAATACACCTATTTATAGTGCTGGGGTACAAGCTTAATATTCAAAACTTGGAAATATTTTCCGCTCAGACTTTGTTGGCTCCTTGGATGAATCGTTTGAGCTCATAACGTTCACCTACCTGCCCTTCTGTTGTAGGTCCTAAATAATTGATTTCTCTTCATATGGAACCAAGTTGGATGAGCCATCCATGGTTGTACGGTTCGTCCAATATTCAATCTCTTATTATTCATTAATTTTGGATGGTATATTGGATGGTTGTCCAAGGCCAGATGAACCGTCCATTTTTGGACGAAAACTTGTTTCTTAAACAATTGAAATTCCCTAGACAGAAACTTGGGCGAACCGTCTATTTTATCTTCAAAACTCAGCTTCTTCAGTAATATATCCCAAGTTTCAAACTCAAACTTTACCCTGATAACACACAGAAAACACATCAAATCATGCAAAAGTTAGTTAAAACATGTATTTATTCATAGTTTTAAGTGAACTATGTGACCTAAATATCGTCACATCAGTAGCCTCAACCTATAAATTTATTTTTCCTCAAGAAACCAAGAAAATACTAAACACTTAAAACACCCATACAAAATTCAACTCAACACAATCAATCATTTGGCATTACATCACATAAGTTAAATAATTTTGTTTATTAACTGCAACTTTAGTCAATGAACTAAATGACCTGTTACAAGGTTTGTGTCAACCAAAATTACTGCAGTAACTTATTTATGATCGATTTAAGCATCTAGTTTTTCTCACAATAAAGAAGTCCCACACACACTTAGAGATTAATATATCATGGGACTGGGATAGAATTCACTCACACTCAGAAAGAAATCTAATTGTGCACACAATTGCCATATACTTGACCTTATCAAGTCTAATTTAGTTTCCAGTAGGTCAACCTGAATTACATTAGGACTTTGTTTGACTTGTAATGAAGGTTTGAGGCTGGCAGGGTACAATTTAGGAACTTATAGTGACTGACTTCTTTTATTTCATTACCCTCTTTTCTTTTTTTTTTCTTCATTTTCTCTTTTATACACTTCTTTCTCAGTTGCTTAGCCTCAAAATTCTCATTTATGGCCTCCTCCACTTTAATTTATTTTCTATACATATACAATATATATATATATATATATATATATATATTTTACATATAAGAAGGCTTCGTAGGAGCAATCCTCAACCTAATTTTAATCTTAGGTTGAATACACATTATTCAGCACTGGACCATGGCCAAGACAGGGTTTCACCAGTCATTTATCGTGATGTTTCTAGCTTGGCCACCCTCAACCTAGTTTCACTGCCTAAATTAAGGTGCACATTATCCATAGGAGAACTAGGGCCAAAAAACTATTCTTACTTTTCAGGAGTCAATCTATAGCTGATTTCAGAAAGATGGTTATAGGGATGAAACATGGAAACTCAAAAGTATTTGGAGACATTTTTAAGGCTTAGTGACCAATACAAAGAAGTTCCATGATCATTTTTAAGTCAACCTACTTTCTACTTAGCTAAAATTGAATCGAACAAGTTCTAGATATCATGTACACAATAATATTAAAACAATTTCACTCACCCACACTTTGCAAGTAGACAACTTATATTGATCTAAACTTATTACACAGACAGTTTTGTTTCTAAATCAATTATAGTTTATAATTTAACACAACACACAACTTATGCCAGTGATTATTTGAAACTGAATTCTTTTTTCTTACGGGGTTTCATAATTTAACAACAAAGTATAAAACTAAAGAAATTATAAAACCTAAACATGTCAGTTCTACTAGATAGCTTGTCCGAGGGAAAAGAATCATGGCAACAAAAACCCTTGGATGAACAATATAACCCCTTCCCCACACAAAACCTTGCATTGTCCCGAATGAGTAAACAAATGAAATAAAAATGGAAAATGGGTGTACCTAAAAAATAGACTAAGATGTATCATGACATGTATCGGGATAAACCCAAGATAGATGCCCACCGGCTGTACTCGCCGCACCAATATACTCATCCTCAGCTACAATAGGTGTCCTTCTTACCTGCTCAAACTCATTCGGCATTCCATTAGTAGATACACCTAAAGACTGTGCTCATCAAGAATGTACGTCACTTTAGACACTCTCAGTGCTTCCTCTAAATCTTGATTCTCACTCCTACTACCCCACTTATGCTTTTTTTTCCATCAGAATCTTCTTCATCATCCTTAGCCATCACAACTTTTCCTTTGGAATACATTTCTTCCAGGCTCAATATTCGGACCTCTTCCTCGGACTCTATCAGATCTGCTGCCATTGGGGAAACTAAATGTTAACCCTGTTATACTAATGTAACATACTTTCTCAGCTTCTCCAGTTTGAACTAAAACCTAGTCCATTCAGATAGGCTCATGAGCTTCAGCTGCTCATTCTTCCTATCCTCCATGTTACCGATTCTAGCCTGTATAGTATCATATAGTTTGAGAGAAGTTTTAATTTTATGATCCATGAAATGCTCCACCTTCACCAAAAACACTTCAAGTTGCTTCTTATCCTCTACACTTTCTTGATCAATTTATCAAAGCTTAATGGGGTAAAGTCGAAAAGAGACGGGGAGGATGTTCGACTAGATGGCTAGGGGGTAGGCCCTGCGGCCTTAGCTCACTTGATTTTCTATGAACAGAGGGAATCTCAATTGGATCTATTGTATCAGTTCCCACAAGGCCTTTTGAACCTATCTGTGAAGTGGAAGAAACTTCACTCCTTTGCTTTTTCATCTCCTCTTTCGAAAGATCCTTAGATCTTTCAGTGTCATAAGTCTCCAGCGCATCAGTGCCCACATCAATACCTAGTAGAATTAATACCTTTTCCTACTGTCACAACTCAGTAATCAAGTAAGGGTAAGGATAAGAAGTACCTTCACGCAAAACATGAATCCTCATCTCTATGGCAATCAGTCTGCTAAAGTTTATCTTATACTTAGAAACAAGACACGCTACCAATACAACATCCTCACCTGTTAGTTTATTAGCTCTTGTTGGATGAATGTGCATTCTTGCAACAACCCACCAAAATTTAGCAGTAAAACTCAGTAAACCTATCTGAATAGGCAATCATGGTTATTCAAACAATCTGGCTTAACATCTGTCAACACATGGGTGAAACACTTTCATCGAGTTTTCCTGTTGGCATACCTGTACACGTAATCTAGGTGGTTCTCTGGTGGAATATAGTTAGAACAAATAGCATATTGGTTATTGATTTTTTAGAGATATCAACTTCAACTCTACACAACTTGAAAGATCATAGAACAGACATCTCAGATGATTTCTAACCGTTGCTAGCCATCCGCAATATGTGAGATTTATAGTTCCCATAGAATTTGAGAAGTAAAGTAGGGTAGTATTGGTCAGGTGGCTTATATATCCAGCCTAGCTGATACACCTAAAACACACACTCAATTTTTGGATTAGACCTCCTCAGTAATGCTCTATTTAAATTGACCCTTTGAATTGTTAGTCATCCCCTCAGCATAAATCTTGTCTAACCCTTCCAAAACCCACCAAAAATTATTTGGAACTCTAAATTCTTGATTTCAATTACTTGATATACATCAGTTGGAAGATGTGCATCCGAGGCTGGGAAAGGTATTGGATTTGGTCTTTTAGCACTTCTGCTGCTGTCAGTTTCCTCAGTTCCTAATGAGTCTCTCGACTCTTTACCAGGTTTCTCTTTAAAAGACAAACTAGTATCTTTCATAGGTTGAGTAAGACCAACAACAGACTTAGTGTGCCTTGTATGTATTTTAGTAACATGTTGCTCTGGACTGTCATCTTCATCCCACAATCCACTAAATATATTCCACAGTCTAATATTGGACATTTGTCTAGTCTTCCATCTCCTAATTTTAAACTGCTCGAACTCTTCATCCATGCACACTTGCACACATATTAACCCAATTTCATAAAATTAACTAAGTATGAGCAATAAAATACAAAAGAAATCACAATAATTTGGGATGCTTCCTAATACCTCTTGATTTAACGTCGTGATATGACATAACTATCTTGATTACTCAAATTCTGTCAATGTTCAAATTTGCACCGTGTCACTAGGAAATGTTTCGTCCTTCTACTGATTCAGAAAAGCAAACATCTGCCCCAACTGAAACTCCAATTGCTTTGTCGAAGTTGAGTATAAGTCTACCATCTGATCAATATTAGATAACTTTATATTTATAGACTGTAAGATTTCATCGTATGATTCTACCTTCTACAACACTTCACCTAACATCTATTCCATTTTCAAAGTACCAGTATTTCTCTCACAATTACTTGGTAGCAAATATGTCCCACTCATATCATTCTTGTATGTATCTTTATTCCTCCAATTATTTGTCTCCGTATAACGATAACCTCTCTTTTCATTAAAGTATTCTCTCTTATAATTCTGGCCTTGGGTTCCCTAATGGAACCCCCTTGGTTCTGATGATACTTCGCTTTCTCCTCAGAGTTTGATTCATTTTCTTCATACCTTTCTTTTCTTTAAGCAACAAAAAATTTCACTTTCTCATAGCCTCCACCTAACAGTCGCTTTGACATAAGGTCTATCTGAGTTCTTAGATGGGCTATATTCTGATCTCTCTCTTCTTCTCTTCGGTAGTGCTCTATAGACATAGTTTATGATCTTGCACTACCAGACAGTTCAACTTCTCTAGTATGCCACCCATGATTATTTTTGGTCACTTTGTCAAGTGCTAGTGATACTTGGGCATATGATCTAGACATGTATAATCCTCCATTGGTTCAATCTATTTCTAACTTTGAGGGTGCATTCAGAGCTCTATAGAACATCTCTTTAAGTTAGTGATCTCCTAACCTATGAGTAGGACATTGTTTGATCTTCTTGTTAAATCTCAACCATATCTCATGCAGATATTT
>JBDJHY010308609.1:0-19296 GCA_039654485.1 Withania somnifera | reverse complement strand
GAAATAACCAGTATTATGTATCTCCTCCTCCAGTACCCGTAAACCCAGAATGTAAAACCTATGGAAGGCTAACCTAAATATTCACGAAATATCTATCCTCTTCCCTATACCCCTTTTGTATCAACCACAACCCTAAGGAAAGGTCCATGGAGGTATATTACCATGTACGATCTCTAAAATAATCAAAACCTCACATCCCAAATCTCAGAACCTCAAGGGTCTCAAAGTATGGCACCTCATGCCGAATATTAATAGTCTCATCAAGGCATTCTCGGCATGTCAAGGCATACAATGCCTGTATATCATAGTATCACCAATATTAGCAATAGATAGGGTATCGTTAAGTTTCTATAACTAGTAGTTCCATAAGTGTCAAAAAGATGTACTCACTACTGTAGTAAGAAGGACTCAAGTCCCAACAGATGTACTCACTGCTGAATGAAGTCAGTCTCAATTCCTAGCATTTATTAATCAAATGTTATTCCCTGGTGCCAGGATGTAATGCCTGGACTAAACCAATTGAAAATAGTATTATCGGGAGCTCGATACAACACCGAGTCTAAAATAGTTGAAAAGCCATTTACTTATATTATTATTAAATATTCCAATTATCAACTTATATTGTTATTCATCATTATTACCAAAATCTATCTCTAGCCTCTGCGACTCAAAAATCATGTGGTAATACTGGCCCAACCCCAATGCACTCTCATAGTAGTAAAAGGCCCAACCTCTCGTGTCATGAATGCACAACATATCAAAAAGTGTATATCAACATAAGATCATGTAATAGTAATTTCCTATGGCCTGCATGGATACCTAACCAAGTTCTAAGTCATAGACACCATATCAATTGGATGTCAAAATATAAATATCAACCTGGAACGGATGAAAGAACGGTACAAGATCACTATATCCACCTAGCTACCCAACCTACGGATGCTATTTAGTATAATGACTACAGCTATAAGCCCAGAGATAGCCCCATGGAGCCTACCTGTCGTCAACGATAAAGTGCTGCAAATTCACGAATCTTACTCTGACTAATATCAAACGATCTCTGAATGCTCTGAAACTTGCACTAATACATTCTATATGTTAATACGAGTCTAGCGGTATAATTTATGCCAATTTTGAAGTGGGCCGAAAATGTGCTTGTAAGGACCGTTCGCGGGAACTGAAAGTAAACTTTGCTATGGGGTTTCTAATATTTCCAGAAACCCGTGCTCCAAAATTGAGCACAATACGAGTGCGTGAAGGGCTTCAAAATAGCCCAGGCATATTTGACTATAATGGGGTCAAAGATGCGATTTTTATGGAATAAACATTGATTTTTTTATGTATTAATGATACTAGAAGCAAAATATATTCAGAAAATAAAGAATCACGCGATAATATACGGATTATGGCATGATCTTTATCAACTTCATCATTTAGGGACATTAATGGAGGAACCCAAGAAATTTACTAGTTAAAGTGAAGAGAAACTTACCAGATGTAGGGACGATACAAGGAACCTTTTGGGAACTTCATCTTCAAGATTGAAAGGGTTTTCCTCAAGTTTATGCCTTATAAATTGGGAGAAGGGTCGATATTTTGGTTTTCTAAACGGAATGACTGAAGGGGTTGCAGCTATTTAAAGCCACTGCTAATCTCGTTGGGGAATCCACAAGGGTCGTTGGGGTAGGAATCGGGGTTGTAGGGGCGACTGCCAGATCTTCCTCCGCTGGGGCAGGAAAATACGCACAGGGGTAAAGATGCAGGGGCGAGCCTTTGTCACACCAACTCAACTCAAGAACTCCAAGGGGTCTAGAATGAGTTTTCCAAGGTCAATTTTAGTAAACCAAATATGTAAACAGTATGGGCACGACATTTTGGATCTAATGGAATCGTCAAAATGGATGTTCGAGATCGTTTAAGAAAAATGACCCCTCAAACCAAAGATATCCAAAAATGCACTACTCCACCAAGGTGCTCAAAATTACACTGGGCATATTAACAGAAACACCAACACTCTTACTAGCCTAAATTCATCCTTCAGAAGCTGATGGAAGCATTAGAATTTCGATCTGACACTCCAAACGTCAAAACATCACCTTAGCTCCACTTTAGTCCTTAAACTTAACTAAATTCCAAAAATAGGCATAAATAACAAATGAAAACTCCAAAACACAAACTTAACGTCAATCCTGACTTTGTTTGGCACTCCGGAGCTAACAAAATCGTTGAAATTTAATTTCGAGCTCTTCTTGAAGGAAAGTTGACCTTTGTCAATAAGTACTTAGTTTTAAGCTCTAAAATAGGCAATTTGAGATATTTCTCAACCAAGTCGACAGGAATTCGAACTACCGGTCCCAGCAAGTCATAAATGACTCAGAGAAACTACTAAAATGCTCTAAAATACCAAACGTCACATATTTTTCATAAATGACCATGAGGATCATTACACAAAATATGACTCTTAACTTACGTTGAATTGTAACATGCATAAATTAAAGAGCGAAAGATTGACGTAGATTTTTGTGAGCCTTTGGCTCATCCTTTAACTGAATTTGTACATGATGAGCTCATTCACTATTTTGTTTCAATTTCTTAGGTGTTGATCGTATTCTAAAGAACTCAATAATAATCGAGAAAGCTTCTATAAATAAAATTTCTGAAGGTTAGCAATACATGGTAGCCAATTGTTTTTTCGCACAGAAATAGCTAGAACTGAATGTGAAAAGTATAGAAAAACATCTCGTAATGTATTTAACTAGAAAATAGATTATGCTCCTGCAGAAGTCCTATTAACCGGCCCTCGTTTATTCTCCAAATTTAGTCTTTAATGAGTGTTGTTGGATTTTTGACGTTCTTGCTTAATTTCCATGGGTGTAACCCAAAGAATTTCTCACTCGCTCTCCAATATTTGTTCTATTTCTATTCTTCCATATTCCCATCATCTAGTCCTCTTTCATTCTACAAGATTCAGGCTTATTCCAGTGAGTGTTGGTTGGATTTTTGAGGTTCTTGCTTAATTATTTGGGTGACCCTATTATGCAGAGTGTGGTAGTAACCAAAGTATGAAAATCCTTCTATGATTCTTGTGGTACTAGAATCAGAACCACCATGAGGCATCGATCGAGTTATAGAATAGTGGCTTATGAAGCCTAAGAGTAAGGTACAACATGTGTTGATGCAATACCTTCCCTTTGTGATATGTTGGAAAATATTGAAGGCAAAGTGTAATGCTAAATTTGAAGAGATTAATGTCTCCTATAGAGTGTTTCGCATTCACCTAGTCAATTACCCTATGAAGGTATTCCACACAATATTCCTTTCAAGTTTAACTTTTGATGGGAAGTAGATACGCGTCTGTTGCGTTATTGAAAAGGGTGACCCAAAATCTTCTAACTAAGACTATCACGAGGGACAAACCTGAACTTATAAGTTCAAATTAAATGTTCTAAAGAGAATCCTGATAAGGCTCGACTGCTATGCAATTTTCTCTAACAATGATTGCAATGATACATACTAAAGCCATACTATTAGGCTTATGTTTGTGAATTGAGAATCACTATAGATATGTTAATATAGAAACTTACGTAGTAACTTAAGAGTATCATCCAGAGAATAAGAAGCCCAATGACCTGGTTTTATTTTTGGCCATTGTCTTACATAACTAATATGATAGCAAATGAATTGGCTAACTTGAATGTTCATTACAAGTCGAAATCGTTTTTCTAATAGGACAGTTCCATGCCTGCATACCAAATTTAAGAATTCGACAAAAAATGATGGTAAATTAGACTCTACTCTCAAAATATGAAGGTAGTTTTCTATCGTGACTTTATGATTCACATCCGAACTTGGAATATATATATATATATTCACACATACACACACCATATATTATGTGCAGTTGATAATATAAAAGTAACAGTTCTTTTCTAGATCCATTATATATTTAGTTGAAATTTTTTCTTATTTCATGTTTTATATATTACGAAATATTTTCTGTTGTACCTAGTAAGATCCAAAGTACCAAAAGAAAAGTTTTTATTGTCTTATCAAGATATGTACTAAGATTTCTCAATAGTTCGAAAGTTAAGCACATAATTAGTCTCGAATTAACAAAGACAAAGTAATTAGAGTAACGAAATGATGAAGCATAAACATTGAAGTATCATGCCTTATTTTGATGATTTGAATAACTTTTAAGGGACTAGATCTGTCATCTGAAGAACCCGATTCATCCTCAAATTTAGCTATATGAGAATCTGGTTCTCAGGGGAACTAGGTTGCAAGTCTAGTTCCCGGGGGGAACCATGTTGGAAGTTTGGTTCTCTGGAGGAATTTGCTTTATGTGTTTGACATTGTCAAAAAGGGGGAAACTAATGATGCATAGGTACTGCAAGTAATATGCCTTATTTTAGTGATTTGACAAACTTCTTGAGGAACCAGATATGATGCCTAAAGAACCTAATTTGTCTCTCGGATTCATCTATATAGGAACCTAGATCTCAGGGGGAACAAGAGAACAATTTGTATAATTGTAACACTCATCCAGAGGACTGTCTCCCAAAGGGATCTTATATCATGGGGAATTGACGAGGGACCAAGTTCAACATCAAGTTCGTCCATATGGTTCAACCTTCACAATTGTGAAGTTGCTACCAGTTGTTCCAGAACTGCTGAAAAGCTATTGCATCTTCTCTCAGCCAATGCAAAATGTTTTAGGTTTTCCCTCCTCTCATATCTCATATACTACATCATTATGAGAAGGAAAAACCTAGCTTTTGCATAACCAAAAATTTGTCTCTCTTCATTTGCAAAGCCACCAAGGTGCTCTAAGAAGACAAAGCTCCAACAACTTAAAGATAAGTTATTTACAACTAATTTAGTTTAAGTTATAGGTTGTTGAATATTTGTATTATGTTTTAACATTATAAAACTACTCCTCATTTGAGAAGCTTGTGTAGGTATTTTGTTTTTTTCTCTTATCTTGAAGATCTAAGGTGTGGGCTAGAGTTAGTCGTGATTGTGCCAACTAGAGTTAGTTGATGTTGTAGGCTACAATAGAGTTATTGTAGTGAGTCTTGTAATAAAGTTATTACAAGGAATAGGGGATTAAAATTTTAATCCTAGGGTTGCAAGAGTTTGCAATCTAAAGTTGCTCTTTTTTTAGTGAAATTGCTAGCGAAATCCTACAAGGTAGGTTGTGGTCTTACTCCCTTGAGCGGGGAGGTTTCCATGTAAATATCCTATGTCTTTTACCATTGTTGTGTTCTCTATTTTTTATGTTAATCATCTATTCTTAGATGTACAAACAGGTAGAGAATCTGTTTGTGTGTTGTGCAGTGCCTTATCTTCTTATTTTTAGTTCTTAGCTAAGGGACCTAGTTCTTTGCATCGTGATGGATGTATACAAACCTTCAATTGGTATCAGAGCAGTACTTTCTAAAAGTTTAATACCTAAAAAGTATTGATTCTTATGGATGCTCCACCAAGTACTGAAGAAGAAGTTGATATGGCCTATATCACCAAAAAGTCTTAAAGAATAATAAAACGGAATAAAGGATTTCAAAGAAAAGGGAACTCAAGCAAGCATGCTATATAAAATAACACCTACAACAAGTGTGGAAAATCTGGACAGTTCATTGAGGAATGTCCACTCCACAAGAAGGATTACAATTACTAGATCCAAAACAATTGAGAGAAAGCCTACAAAAGGAACAAAGTCCCTGAGAAGTACAAGAAGAAAGAAGTTTAGTATACTTCATTGCTGGTGGCTGAAGATAAGTCTTCAACTTTTGACTCTCCATATACTCTAATGGTTTCCTCCGATGTTGAAGATGAAGATGAGGTTAGCCTTCTTGACATCAAACAAAATCTTTAAGATTATTCAAGAAAAGAGTTAAGGGTCCTGGATGGTGTTCTAATTGATGATTATTACGAGCTTATTAGATAAAAGAAATTCTTAATGGATGCTCTTACTGAGTTTAAAGTTGAAAAATCCTCCATCACTTACAGAATCTCTGAACTTGAAGAAAATATTTTGTCTTATCAGCTGAAAATGAAAGGTTAAATGAAAAATTGATTGATTATTATCACTTTGGTCTTAAAGGAAAGGAAAAGGGAAGTGAAATTCAGTTTGAAATTGAGGTTAAACTGAATCAGTCCAATCTCACTACTTCTCTTAAGGAACTATAAAGGGAATAGGTCAAGATAAATAATGATTTTTAGAGGTCTCTTTATTTGACCACTTGCTCTTAGATTCTCTCTTGTGTCAACATGGAACTTGATTCCGGTGAAGGCCTTGCTCATAAAAAAATAAAAAGTTCTCCCTATAATCCCCATAGAAAATATGTGTATAATACTGATAATAGTTTATGCCCTTACTTTGGTGAAAATGGTCACTATAAGGGCACTTGTCATGTAAGAATCTCTATTTATAAGAAGAAACATAAGGATTTTGAAACAAAAAAAACTATTAAGGGACCCTATCCCTTAGATAAAAGATCTATTTTACCTGTATGAACAAGAAAAAATCGTATTCATTCCTTCTCCAATTCCAGGGGACCCAAGCTAGTCTGGGTTCCCAAATCTAATAAGTGATTTTACATGCGGAGTGGAGTGAGAGGAGATAGTAAAAAATGGTTTATGGATAGTAACTGCTCAAAGAATGTGTCAAGAATAATAAAATATTTCCTATCAGTCAAGGATTTCCAAAAGGGAAGCATTTTTTGTGGTGAAGTCATATTTTTGGGAAAAAGATTCATGAATATGTATATGGAAGATCTTCACTCCATATAGGGGTGATTTGACATGTCTTACTGTTGCTATTTCTTCTAAACAAATTGATGTTGAAGGACCTGATATGAGGTCTTCCCAAAATAATATTGAGGCCCATATGAATGTATGGAGACCTAGTACTATTTTGGTACCTCCTAAAGTTGATCAATAAGAAGATGATGCTAAAAGTGCAGACCCCTGAATTTGGACGGTAAAATAAGGTTGAAATATAACCTTCAGAGGAACCTGGTCCCATCAAATCCCAAAGTCAGGTTTGATCAGAAGTTCGAATGTCAAACTGGAAACACAAGGGATCTCATTCCTTGCGTAACATGGTCATTCATCCATCATTTGTTATTCAAACAAGGTCGAAGTTCAAAAATGTGTTTGCCTCTTCAGCTTCTTTTCATAGATTGAGCGCAAGATTATCAAAGAGGCATTGAAGGTATGGATATGGTTCTTAAACCTTTATATGGAACTATCACAGGGACCAATATGTTTAGGAACAAGCTGGATGAATTTAAAATGAGCACGATTGTTACTTTCTCAAGGTTGGATGTTGATGGACCGAGTTCTCCTGTCATGGATTCCACTGCCATAAGACCTAGTATACATGCAGGGTAAAAGGAGAAGAATTCGAAGATGGGCATCATCAGGAAATTTCAAAGAAGTCTCTAGAAACTCAGACAAGCTACCAAGTCCTTCTTCCCAAGTTTAGTTTTAATGACTATTCTTATAACTGTATTGAAATTTTCCGAGGTTGTATATTTTTTTTTTACTCCCAAACTATAATGGTGTAGTGTCAATTGGACCTCCAAATATCATATCTCTTCCTCGGTATGTCTCGCTACATATATTTTGTAAAAACAAATCTCAACCTCTCTTTTATATAATCCCTTTGCATCATTCCTTCATTCTCCCCTTTTACTCTAATCCCAACCACTCCAAGTATGTCCCGTTCATATACTTTCTCTTTAAATATTGAAAGAACCCTACGTTTTTAGTAAAAATTCCAATGAGAGTAGCAAGATCCAGGAAAATAGTTAGATCTTTCAACTAAATGCAGTGGTGATAGAAGAATTTATTCAAGAAAATAAGGAGTAGCTCATTAGGTTACACATGAATAGGAACCTGGTTCCACATTTATGTCTGAACCAAAAAGAGTGGTAGTATCAGTTTTGGTAGGGTTAAAATGTTTTAGTGTTATATTTTAAAAGAAGAAGTCCTGCCTAAAAAGAAGTGGTTACTCTTGAAGAGGAGGATAACTCTCAAATGTTGAAGAAGAACCTCTTAAAGGGATAAAGCTATAAAGGAAAATCAATGTCAAAAAGTTCTGACTACGAAAGAGAACAAGGGACGAAGCAAATTAGGAAAAAAAGAGTTGGGCCAAAAAAAGGGTAAAGAGGAATCAACAGAAAGGACCTGGTGAGGGATTTGGTTCAATGACAACAATTTAAGAAAACTGACAAATTTTTTGGGAGCTTACTCAACAACTACTCCATGCCCATAAACACCTTGATATGATGTGTAAGCCTAACCTGGCCTGATCTGTTACCTTCCTATTTTCCATCATCCATTTGTACCTATCCCTTCTTTTTTTTCTATCTCTTTTTAGTATTTATGTGGTTTTCCCTGTTTTGACTTTTTTTGTACTTTTATTAGTATTATTTGTAATGCTAGCCTTAAGTGAATGATGAGACCTGTTTTGTTTTTATTTCCTAACTATCACCATTCACTCATGTTAGTGTTGCCCCAGCGGCCATGATTTAACATCGAATATTTTCACTTATACTTTGTTTAATATTTTGTTCTTTTTTATGATGCCAAAAGGGGAAAGATCGTGGTGATAGGAGAACTAGTACAAGTACAGGTACAAGAGAAACTAATTTGATATGAGTGATACTAGTGAAAGAGGGAACACATGGTGATACGGGGAACTGATGTAATGAAGGCAGTTTAACTAATGAAATATGCTCATGAAAGGAAGATTCTAATATGAGAGAGAACTGTTCAAAGGAAATTGTTGGTGTAAAAGGGGAACTGGTGGAATATGTTGATTAAAAAGAAATACCAATGCAAGAGGGAACTAAATTTGATTTGTCACTATTAAAAAAAGGAAACTAATGATTTTGTAATTATGTATATTTTGATGATTGACAAACTATACGAGGGACCTATAATTATTGATACACATTCATAAACATCTTAGTATAAGTCACTTTCATAGAGACATAGAAGTGCTGAAATGGTATATAGGATATGTTGTTATGATGATTGAAAAAATGCATGAGGGGACCTGGTTCCAGAGATCCATCAATACATGGTCAATTTGTATTTGGTGGCACTACATTAGGGGACTGGAAATGATTCTTGAAATCTAGTGCATACAATAATTTTTTGGGAAAATCTAGTCCTCAAGGAAAACTTAATTTATATGGTCGTCATAATAAAAAAGGGATAATTGATGAAGCATAAACATTAAAATATTATGCCTTATTTTGATGATTTGACAAACTGGTTAAGGGGCCAAATATGCCGCATGAAAAACCTGATTCATCCTCAAATTCGGTTGTATGAGAATCTAGTTCTTGGGAGAACCAGGTTGCAAGTCTGGTTCTTAGGGAACCAGGTTAGAAGTCTATTTTTCAGAGGAATTTTCTTTATGTGTTTGACATCATCAAAAAGGAGGAAATTGATGATGCATAGGTATTACAAGTACTATGCCTGATTTTGATGATTTGACAAACCTCTTGAGGAACTAGATATGATGCCTAAAGAACCTGATTTGTCTTTTAGAGTCATCTATATAGGAATTTAGATCTCAGGCAGGAACAAGAGAACAAGTTGTATAATTATAACACTCATTCAAAGGAACTGTCACCTAAAGAGATCTTGTTTCATGGGGAACTAATGAGGACCAGGTTCAACATCAGGTTCTTCCATATGGGTCAACCTTCACAGTTTTAAACTTGTTGTCAGTTATTCCAAATCTACAAAAAAGTTGTTGCACCTTCTCTCAGCCAATGGGAAATGTTTTAGGTTTTCCCTCCTCTCATCTCTCATATATATACATCATTATGAGAAGGTAAAACCTAGGTTTTGCATAATCAAAAGTTTGTCTCTCTTAATTTCCAAAGCTACCAAGGTGCTCTAAGAAGACAAAGCTCCAAAAACAGAAGGACGTGCTCTTTACAACTGATTTAGTTTAAGTTTGAGGTCGTTGAGTCATTGTATTTTGTTCTAACATTGTAAACCTACTCCTCATTTGAGAAGCTTGGGTAGGTATTTTATTTTCTCTCTTATCTTGAAGAACTAATTGTGGGCAAGAGTTAGCCATAATTATATCAACTAGAGTTAGTTGATGTTGTAGGCTATAATAGAGTTCTAAATAGTGAGTCTTGTAATAGAATTATTACAAGGGAGAGGGGATATACGAGTTCATCCTAAGATTGCAAGAGTTTGTAATTTGAAGTTGCTCTGGTTTTTTGTGAAGTTGTTGGTGAAATACTACGAGGTAGGTCGTGGTTTTACTCTCTTGAGCAAGGAGGTTTCCATGTAAATATCATGTGTCCTTTACCCTTGTTGGGTTCTATATTTTTGCTGTTAATCTTCTGTTCTTAGCTGTAGAAACAGGTAAAGAACCTGGTTGTGTGTTGTGCAGTTTTGTATCTTCTTTATCTTCAGTTCTTAGCTAAGGAACCAAGTAGACGACCTAATTCTTTGCATTGTGGTGGATGCATACAAGCCTTCACATAAAAATAAAAAATAGAAGCACTTTCTATTCAAAAGTCAAAACATAAGACATAGGGAATTGAACCCCAACCTTTGATATTATGAACATAATTAGATAATACTGGATCCTCCTTGCGTGTTACTAATATAAACAACATTTTTGGGTACAACTACCGTATTTAGTCATCGGCGGGGGAATATCAGCCTCATTTTCCTAGTTTATTATAATAGTTGCAATAACAATATCCTTGGAAACTTTTCGAATTTGGTCGAGAACTATGTGAACACTGGTGTTCCAACAACAGTCAACTGGCTATCCCTTGGACTCATGGTAACAGAGTCAAACCCTGATAGTTATTTAGTCAGATAAAAAAGTAATTAGAATATATACATTTCTTTCTTTCTTCTTTCTTTTCTCATATGAAAAATAAAAAATGTAAAAATCACCTTCAAGGGCATATAGTGCTTTAAGCATGGGCCTTTTACAATTGTCACATTCAAAATTGACAATAGAAGTCATTGTTCTTCAAATAGAAGGCTCTTTGGAAGAAAAGAAAGGTAAGAGAATGAAAAAATGAAGAAGTACAAGTATAAGAAGAGAGAAATGAAGAGTCTTCATAGGATTTTAATTATTTGCCCTGCATGAACACTATGATTTATGGTACAAAACATATAGGTTTCCTTTGTTTATATATTTGAATAGGAAAATTGCATGGTGGTTCAGAGTCCTTATTATTGTTATTATTAATTTTTAATTTATGTGAAATAAAAGGCAGTTTAAGTAATTAAGTTGAAGAGAAGTAGCATAACATTTGCTTATAAATTACACTTAATCACAAATGCATAAATACGTAGAAATAAATAGTCAATTATAGAAGAATTGATGAATCTCAAAAGATCACCAATAAAACTCACTAGAAAATATATCCAACAGCAACTAGCAGCAACAATGAATTTGGAAGAGGTGCCTGCAAAACAGAGCCCAGTGTGGTCCCTGAGATAGATCTCCGATGCTTAAGCTAGTAAAAGTTTTGGGAGAGAACATCAATAGTATTTTTAGAGTAGTCAAATGAGCGTACCTTTTCCTTTTCTTTGCTTTGGATTTTATAACTAGTTATTGTAACAACCACACTAGTGGGTGCTGTAAATGGAGTGTAACCTCGTAGTGGTTATTGCACCTTTCTTTGTACCTGTTGTTGCCTTATTAGTAGAGCCTGATTCTCTCAACGATTGTTACCACATTGTTGGTGGTTATCTTCCATTATTTTTCATTTATTATATTATCAATAGTAATTATTAATTACTATTAATCTTTTGCTACTACCGTTATTCTACAGTAGTTCTCCCTCCGGGAGTCAAATATGTATTTACGCCACTCGTCTAAAATTGTAGAGTAAGGATCATTTGTGTGCCTCTGAGGTCTTTCCCCGAGGTTATTTATGAAGCCAAAGTGTATGGGTTGTGCTTAAAGATTCATCTCGATTATTTTACTGAGGTGCCTTATGAAATCATGGGCTCGCTGAAATAGATTATGCCGAGGTGAATGATATTATTATTAGCCTTTTACCTAAACCAGCCTGTGGCTGAGTTGGTTGGATCAAAGTCGTATCATCAAGGTCAGCTAAAATCATAGCATAGAGGTTAATTATGAAGCCCTATAGTTTTTGACCATGCCTTGTCAGTTTATTTTGGCTATCTTGCGCCGAGTTGGATTACTCCCCAGCTAAGTGTGACTTTGATCCTCTTGGGGATGAGGTGATCATCTCGGAGTAGTGCCTTCTGAGACTAGCTTTTAAGCAAGGATCCTTGTCGACCCGAGACGAGCTAGGATCGGCACAGTACCTAGGGTTATCGATTTTTAAAAAGGGGCACAGGCGGTAGATTTCCATCTTCTACTGGGTTTTCCCACCCCTTCCTTCCACGTGTCACAATCCTCTATTTTGGTTTACACGTGTCGTAATCCTTGTGAGGGACACATCATCTCCTGTACTTTTTCCTGGGGACTACGCGATATTTTACTATATCATTGTTTCATTTTCCCTTTTCATTAATTATGACCTTAGGGATTCTAAGGTTACATTTTCATATGCTATTCCTCTTTTTCTTGGGGCTATTAGTGTCTAATCTTTCTGTTTTTTCTTTCTGCTCATTAAGATTTCAAAAGAACTTTCCATCCCTAATCTGAGCCTTTCTTCTTCTCTAACATTAGTAAGTATATCTTCTCTTTTTTCTTTTACTTTTCCTAGTGTATATGAGGTGGAGGTTTACTATGTTAGTAGTGATACCCCTGTTCTCCAACCCCTAACTTCATCCTTCACACCTTTGAGGACCATGATTTGTTAGTTTCTAGAGTTTCAAGTTGTCTTTCTATAGATTATTTGTTACCTTTCCTTAGAGGGCACCATTTTCCCTCAACTTTTGAACTTACCATGCCCTGTTCTAGTGATAGGTTTTTCTCTCCCCCTCCCCGGGGTTATGCACTATGTATCGTGAGTACATAGTGTTAGGATTGCACTTTCCCTTTTTTTCTTTAATAACCAGAGTATTAGTCTCTTTTGACCTAACCCTTTCGCAATCGGCGCCTAATGCCATGCGCAGCATAGTGGGGTTTACCCTTGCCTTCCATAAAGTTGGGTAAAACCCTCTATAGATTTCTTCAGGCACTTTTTACTGTAAAAAGTTCGAGGCCTTCAAAGGGGTGTTATTTTTTTATCCCCCTTCGCAATTTAAAATTTTAAACCCTTCAAAAATTATTGGTTGGAAGGACAAATTTTTATTTTTTAAGATAGACCATTTTTGCTTTCCCTTAGACTGGAATCGGGGTAAAGTTAGGTATAGTGTTTCTGGGGTTGTCAGTTCTCTTAATCTTGACCTCGTCGATCGGATACCTCTCGACCACTTTCATTTTAATAATATGGACTTGTTCCAGGCAAAAAACAACGCCTTTAACCCAGGTGTTGAGGTCGTCGAGGTGGTGCCTTACGAGGAGGTTGTCGAAGGGACCTAAGGTAGCTAGAAGTCTATGTTTCCAAGGTCGATTTTTTAGTTTTCCCTACTTGTATGACCTGTTTTTGTTTCTTGATTTCAGTGGTTCACGTAAGACTTCGCAAAAAAAAACAACCACCCAGCACGTTGGTCGAGCTGAGTAAGGAGGCTACCACCCCTAGTTCCCTTTGCATAACTGAAGTGCTTGTCTGGGGGGTGTTCCTGAAGTAGGCCAGAAGAGGGGAGCTTCAACTTTGGATCCTGTGCCAAAGAGGCACAAGTCTTCTGAGCTTGATCTTTCTGAGGATATGTCTGCAGATGATCCCAGTAATGTAAGTATCCTAGACTTTAGTGGTACTCCTATTTGACTTTTCTCCATATTCTAATATTTTTCCTCTTCTGCAGGTTTGTCAAAAGAGTCTAAGGCGGCCATTGCCCTGGCTCGACGAATGATCCAGGATACCGAGGATCGGCCATTAAAGGGCTTAACGAAGAGGATTAGAGGCGCAGTTAAAAGCCTCTGAAAATAAAAGGAAAGTTGCTAAGGAACAAAGAAGGTCAGCCGAAAAGAAGTAGGAGAAGGCAGAGATTGAGCTTCTCCGCTTAAAAAAGGATTTTGTTGACCAGCAGGGTGAGTTTTCCAAAGTCTTATTTGAGAAGGTTACCATAACTAGAGCCTTCTCATAGTATGTCTCGTTATTGAGCGACTCGCTGGTCACTGCTACCAGGGTGGTGGTTTAGGAAAAGGTAGTCGCAGCATACCCTGACCTCCCCATCTGTTTGAATGCTTTGGCTACGATGCAGGAAGCGAGGCATGAGTGAATACAGATCTGATCAAGGCTATGCTAGATAGACCCGAGCTGCCACTGATTTGGTTCTTTTCCCAACACCCTTCTCGTTTATCAGTGGAGGAGTTAAGGGCATGCACTAAGGAATGCCAATCCTTATATCCAGGAGTTTGTCGCTGAAAGGGGCGGACCACATGCTGAGGATCCACCATCCCTTCCTGAGGTTGTTCTAAGCTCTCCTGTTGAGTTCCTTGTTATTGTTTCAACTGTTGAACCCCTGGTGGAGATAGAACCTATTTTATCCATTGAGCAGGTCGGGGAAAATGACTAGAATCTAGGAGCTTTGAAACCATTTTCTTTTTGTTTGTTTTGTAAATAATTCGGCCTATTAGGCCTTCATTAATGAAAGTATTTCTTAGTTCATTCCATGCTTCCTGCTACTTCTAATGTTTCCATTCTTTATTTTTCAGCAAATTGTCCCTTATACACTTGAACAAATGGAAAGGGAAAACTTTTTCCTTATAAGGCTCCTTCGTGAGAGGAATAGGGAGCTCTATTCCAAGAACGAGTTCATTAGGTATTTTTGAACCCACTTATCCCAGAATACTGAATTTTAAGGCTTGGTAAGTAAGCTGAGGGCCTGCTGTGATGAGACAAAGCACCTCAGAGATAAGAACTCAAAACTCTCGCGAAAGTTTGAAAACTTACAGGAGGATGTCCGTACACTTATGGGAAACACTAAGAAGTCAGTTTCTTACTGGAAATCTAAATCAATTTAGTACAAGATGGACTTCGATCACTGTGCAGCTGAGGTGCGCCTCCAAGATTAGAATCTAAGTATGAGAAGATAGTATTTCATGAGGGAGGGCTGCTTACTCTGGACAAGGTGGAGGAAAAGGTAAATGATCTGACTACCATCCTTTCCAGTGTGGCTTCGATGTATGTTTAAGGTTCCCTTTATTACAAGAGAAATAGGATTATCCTGGATAATGTATTAGCCATGTATGAGGATGTGAAGAAAAGGCCTAAGTACTTTCAATTTAACCTACAGACTAGCCCCAGTCAGCCATGACATCTTTCCACCACGTCTGTAGATAATGCACTTGTACTGGCAAGACCAGATAATAGTGGAATAGTTTTTTACAATGCGCCCTGTATAAGTAGGGACCTTCTTATGTAACTGTATACTATTCACTAATAAAATGACTTTATTTATAGCATGGTTGTTTTTCTTTTCTTTTTATTTCTTTTATCTGCTCGTAGTATTGATTCTATAGCGTTTGGCAGTTCACATTGTTTTTTTTGCAATGTTTTGCCAAACCGAGCTCTCATACTTGAGATCGGTTTAACAGTGTTTGGCAAGGTCAATTTACTCTTATTTTGTGGCACTCTGGCAAACTGACCTTTTATTAATGGTTAATTTAATTTGTATTTTGTGGTGTTCTACCGAATCGAGCTCTTATTAAGAAGGTCGATTTATGATTTCGTGGCGGTCTGTCGAACCGAGCTCTCATTTATGAGGTCGATTTAATTTTGATTTTATGGTATCTTGCCGGATTTAGTGTGGTCCCCGAGGTTAAGATGATTCACGATCTGCGATGCTTTGGACAACCCAACTTCAGGGTGGTCCCTGAAGTCGATTTAATTTCTTTGGGGTGGTTCTTGAGCTTTTTTTTTAGATCAGTAACTAGTCGTAAGAATATCAAATATAAATTTCATATGTAAATAGATAATTATAAGAATAAACTTTATTTAAGTTTAAAAGAAACTGCATTTATTATTGATAAAACCTTCATAAATTACTTACATGCCAGGTTCTGGGTACCTCAGTGCCATCTAATCTTGGGAATTATAGCTACCTGCTTTAGAGGCTTCCATTATCTGGTAAGGGCCTTTCTAGTTTGCCTCAAGATTTCCTGTATTTTCATCTAGGTTGACCTCATTTCGTCTCAGGACCAGCTGACCTGGGCTGAATTGGGTATTTTTTTACCCTGTCATTATTATATTTGGCCATAGTTTGTTTGTATCTTGCCTCAGCAATAGCTGCCATCTCTATTCTCTCCTCCATAAGGTCAAGTTTCCACTTGAGCTCTTCTTTGTTTTCTTGTCGAACATAGTGTAATGACCTTGGGCTGGGTACCCCTATCTCGACTGGGATCACTGTTTCCATTCCATACATAAGTCTGAATAGGGTTTCTCCTTTAGGTGTTCTTGGGGTTGTCCTATATGCCCATAGGACATTAGGTAGGTTTTCTACCCAATCTCCCTTATCCTTGTTTTCAAGCTTTGTAGTAGTGTTCTGTTAGTGATCTCAACTTGTCCATTCGCTTGAGGGTGTGCCATTGAGGTGAATTGTTGAGTGATTTTCATCTCTTCACACCATGATTTAAACAGGTCATCTGCAAACTGCTTCTCGTTTTCCAGATGAATATCTTTGGTATCCCAAATTGGGAAACAATATTTTTCCATACGAAGCTCAAAATTTTCTTCTCTATGATTATGCCTAAGGGTTCTGCCTCTACCAATTTAATGAAGTAGTCTATGGCTACCACTAGGAACTCTACTCTTCCTGGAGCTTTCGGAAAAAGCCCTATGATATCGATTCCCTATTGGAAAAAGGGTCAGGCACTCTACACCAAGATTAATTCCATTTGAGGCCTTCGAGCTATTGGAGCATGGAATTGGTACTTCGGACACTTTTGGATGAAGTCATGTGTGTCTTAGAATAAAGTAGGCCAGTAATAGCCCCATCTTAAGATCCTTTTTGCCGATTCCCTTACACATAAGTGGCTACCATATGAGCCCTCGTGGATTTCCCGTACTATGTAATTGGCCTAAAATGGCCCCACATACCTTAGAAAAGCTATAAAAAGGACCTCTTATATAAGGTTCTATTTTCCAACACATACCTGGGTGTCTTGAGTCGGAGTTTTATCGCCTCAACTGGGTTAGGCGGGGTTTCTCCTGAGGTGAGGTATTTCACAATCAGGGTCATCCAGTTTTCATCCACTTCCTTCACCATAGAGACTTTGATCTCATGTATACTTGGGTGGTGAACCTCTTCAATTAATACCTGGCAACTCGTCTCCACTCTTTTGGTGTACGCTAATTTGCTGAGTGCATCATCTCTGGTATTTTCTCCTCTGGGAACCTTGGTTATTTAGAAATAAGGAAATCCTTTTTGTAATCGCTTCACTAATTCAAGGTATTTCTTCAGCTGGGTATCCTTGGTTTCAGATGCACCTTTCACTTGATTAACCACAATTTGGGAATCACTGAAGACGGAGAGTGACCTTATCTTTATTTTCTGAGCTAGGTACAATCCAGCTACTAGTGCTTCATACTCCGTCGTATTGTTTATCGTTTTAAAAGTAAAATGCACAGTGTATCACATCTTAGTTCCCTTAGGACTTTTAAACAGGATTCCAACCCCGCTACCGTCTTCACTGGAGGCTTCATCTACGTGCATGATGGAAGTATCCCTGGGTGCCTTGAGTTCCTTACCTACCTCGACTTTTAGCACGGGAGGGTCTATCGCCTCCGAGGTAAATTGATGTATCTCTACCAAGAAATCTACCAGATCCTATCTTTTTATGGCTATCTGAGATCAAAAATCAATTTCATATTCCCTGAGCTCGACTACCTTCAGGGGAATATCTATTAGCACACAAATGAGGTGTGCTTGAAATTAGGAATGAAGTCGCCAAGCTGCTGTTATCAGTGCCAGTGCCATCTTCTCGCTGGGCAAGTATCTCGTTTTGGCTCCATGGAAAGCTCAGCTGACGAAGTAGAATGGCTTTTAATCTCCCCCTTCTTCCTTGACAAGAACGACGCTAACCACTTCACCTGCTGCCGCGAGGTAGAGGTGTAAGGTTTCTTCTGGCTTTGGTATGGATAATGCAGAAAATATCGTCAGATGTCATATTAGGTCCTCAAAGTCCTTTTAACATTCGTTTGTCCATTGGAAATTTTTGTCGTTCTTCAGGATATGGAAGAACGGCAATTGCTTTTCAGCGTATTTGGATAAGAAGTGGCTTAAGGCGGCCAGGCACCCCGTCATATTCTGCATATCCTTCAGGCACTTTGGTGATTTCATCTCAGCCACAACTCTTACCTAAGAAGGATTTACACTCAGTCCCTTCTTAGATACAACGTATGCTAAGAACTTTCCCGAACTAACCCTAAAATTACACTTTTCTGGATTCAGCTTCATCCTGGTATGCCTCAGGAGTTGAAGGACCTCCAAGTCCCTTAAGATCGTGCCCAAGACCTTGCTTTTCACGACTATGTCATCCACATAGACTTCCATCACACTGTCGATTTGTTTTTTGAACACTTTGTCTACTAACTTTTGGTATGTGGCTCCAACATTCTTCAAACTAAAAGGCATCTTCTTATAGGAAAATGTCCCCACAGTATGTAATGAAGGTCATCTTGAGAGCATCCACCTCATCCATGAGCACTTGGTGGTATCCTTTGTACAGGTATAAGAAACTCAAGAGCTCATACCCTGAGACAGCTTCTACCTTCTGGTCGATGATTGGCAAGGGATAGCAATCCTTGGGGCAATTCTTGTTAGTCTACACACACCCTCCATCCTTACCCTACCTTCTATACCATAACCGGATTAACAACCCAGGTTGGATACTTGACCTCAAAGAGGATATCGGCAGCTACTAATTGTTCAACTTCATTCGTGGATCCACATTTAACTTGTGGACCATCACCTCAAATAGCATAACTATGGTGTTCAAAGGGGACCAGGCAAAGATGTCCTTAAATTCTTGGAGTAAAGAGATGATCTCTTAATGGAGGACTAAGTTCTGCGATGATCCCACCTTCACTTTTCTTTCAGGAAAATCAGGGTCCAATATGACCTTTAGTACTTCGTCATTCGCTTCTCCAGATGGGATAACAGGGATTCTCAATTGGGGATAAGGACAAGTGATCTGTAATTGCTACTTTTAACCTTAGGTGTTTTCTTTTTTAGCTCAATTCTCATGCACTCTCATGAAAG
>JBDJHY010308502.1:0-19298 GCA_039654485.1 Withania somnifera | reverse complement strand
CAAATCAGATACACTTATCCTAATTTTCCATATTGCAATATAAGTTCTCATAAGAATCACTTAGCTAAACTAGTTAATAAATTCCAAGTCCTTGTGGGTTCCACATTTGGCTCGCAAGAGCCATTATATTACTCGTACGACCATGTACATTTGTATGTGTGTTTGGACACAATAATGAACCATGAAGGATGTCCTCTTTCAATGGTCTGAGGATTGTGAGTACACTTTTCTGAGGCTCAAAGAGTTTCTCACTTCAATGTCGGTATTGAAACTTTCAGTTTAGAACTAGCCATATATATTTTGTTGTGATGCCTTTGGTATTGGTTTGGGGTGTGTGTGGATACAATAGGGTAGATTCATTGCATATGATTTAGATTAATTGAAGGTTTACGAGCGCAACTACCCCACCCATGATTTAGATTTAGTGGCAGTAATCATTGCGTTCAATATTTTGAGATATTACCTTTACGTTGTTCATTCTTAGAGTTTTATCAATCATTGAGGTATATTGTATATTTTTAGCCAGAGGAAGATCAATATTAGATAGGGGAGATGACTCAAGCTCCTAAAAAACCATGACATCAGCATTCTGTACCATCCAGGTAGAGCGACCGTTGATGGAAATGCCTTAAGATTGAAGACTATTAGTATGGGTAGTTTGTCTTCCATCTCATCATTATACAAGGCTTTAAACTTAGACATTCAGTCGTTGGCTAACTACTTGGTACAATTGGATATATTAAATTCGAGTAGAGTCCAAATAATGAGGCTAAACCTACTTTGCTTGATCAAATATAACAATAATAGTTTGAGACTTGATATAACACTATTGGTTGCTTCATTTGAGATCAGATATTACCAATTTATTTCCTGATGCTTGAACATTTAACAGGTAAAGTTTGAGCACTGTAGACCTCATCGCTGTGTTATAGCAACTCCTTATCCTTGAGTGGAACTAGGAAAGGACTACCATGGACGTTTTAGTTAGACTTCTTCTTACTTCAAGGGACCATCATTTCATATAGTTAATTATGGATCAATTGACCAAATCCGCTCATTTTTTACTGACTTCATCTTCTTGGGGTCCTGAGAGACTTGTAGCCTTATATGTTAGAGAGGTTCTCCGCCTGCATGGGTTGCTGGTTTCAATCATATTAGGCCAGGGTACATAATTCACATCCTAGTTCTAGAGCACAGTGCAACATGAGATAGGTACCGAGGTAGAACTGAGTACGGCCTTTAACCTGCAGATAGACAAACAGTCTAAGCAGACTATTCAAGTATTCCATGTTATGCTTTAGGCTTGCGTTTTTTATTTTGGAAGTAGCTAGGATCAGCACTTGTCTTTGACAGAGTTACCTTATAACAACAACTACCATTCTAACATCCAGATTGCACATTTTGAGGCATTATATGAAAGGCATTTTTGATCGTCGATTTGTGTTTATAGTGTTGAGATTTTTCCTCAATCCTTAGACTTGATTTGAGAGACCATAGAGAGTGTTCAGGTCATTAAGGATAGACTAAGGATAGAAAAAAGTTGTCAGAAGAGCTATGCAGATCATAGGCTCCGACCTTTATTATTTAGTATTGGGGACATGGTATTCTTACGAGTTTTTCCCATGAAGGGCAAAATGAAATTTTGTTTGAGGGGAAATCATAGCCCTAGATTTACCGAGACATATAAGATTATGGAGTGGATTAGTAAATCACCTATTGGTTATCCCTACCTCAAAAATTATCTATTGTTCATCCGGTGTTTCGTGTTTCTATGCTTTGTCGTTATATGCCAAATCCCTCCCATGTACTTCATTCTGTGTTAGTTCAGCTGGACAATGGATTGAATTTTATTAAGAAGCCTGAAGCCATTGTTGTAAGAGATGTGAGATGACTCAATTCCAACTATATTTTGGTTGTGAGGGTTTATTTCAATCACCTCCCAGTCGAGGAGGCTACCTAGGATACAAGAGGGATACGCGAGCCTAGTATCCTTATTTATTTGACCTCTAGGTATCCCTTCCTTCCATAGCTTTTGAAAACAAAAGTTCCTATAGTAGGGGATAATGTAATGACCCTTAAGATTTTTTTGTGTATTTATGTCTCTCTTATACTTAAATTGTTCTTGTAACTGCACCAAGTGATTCAAAACTTGCTTGGATCGATAGGTTGGATCCTTGACAGTTTTTATAGTTTATTTCCTTTGAATTATATCTTCTTCCAAACTTATTCAGTTCATATGATCCCAAATGTCATTTTCATTTCATCGTTGAATCTAGAATACCAGTTACATAAACATTTTAAATATGGGTTGTCAAAATCAGACTCTATTTCAATTCCATACCTGCATTAGAGCATTTTCCTAGAACTCCAGCCCATGTACTTAGTGGTAAAGTAATGGAGGGAATAACCACACTAAGACCAATTTTTCTTCCTTTATAACAATCGTGGTAAGGAACCGCGATCGTGATGCCTTTTAGAAAACCTCCTTTAGCGTGATTGCACTGGGTGGCAATGATTGCTTCACTAACTAGCAGCTTATATAAAGTTATTCCATGAGATCTACCTCATTTTCCTTCAATTCCAATTGAAAATGTCTCTTTTAAAGCTTAAATTTTATCAAATAGAGTGTTATATTATAGTTTGGATCCTTAGAATGTTTTTTCGTGGTTATAATCCTAATTCTACCAAGTAATTTCTTATTTTTTCTTTTGTTATAAAGTTTTCTATCGAATATAAGCTTTCCAGGCTTATATCTTCAATTTCTATTGTTAATTTGAGCCCAATTTTTTACCATATGGCGTATGAGTTGTCCTCTATATGTTGGTATAAATATTCATTTTTCTAAGGTGTTTGCATTTATGGACCCATTTTTAGTTTGGATTTTAACCCTGCTATTTATATAGCTATATAGATATTATTTTACTTGAATTGACACACGGGTTACCTTTTTTCTAGCCTTAGGTGATTTTCGGTTTTGTATGTGATCCTTGGATAGTTGGATATGCTTCTTGAGAACGTTTCTAGAATCCAGGTAGGCTGCGGTGTACTTTTGTTTAGGCTGGGTATTAATGTAGTGTATGTATTATAAAGTTCCAAATTAGGGTTGGGATTATTAGTCATCCTTCATATAATTATTCATCCAACTTAATGTATTGTGGCTAATAGAGGAGTAACACCCTTGACGCATATTGTTAGAAGCTGACTCTGACCATAGTGAGGTTGGGGGAGGGGATTATACTAGTGATTAAAACTTAGTATCCATCCCACGAATTTATGGTATTGGCTCTAGATGCTTTCTAGGTAGTCTGTTTATTTTTTGTTTTTCCTAATATTTATGTGTGATTAGGTCATGTGTGGCAATTAGGCCATAGATAGTCGGGTACAACTATGCTGGATAGTTAGTTGCCTTATCTGATGACATTTTTCCTAGACGAATACATCTTTGATGGACAGTTAGTAGCGTTATGATATCATTCCCTATCATGCTTTGATACTGGGAGTGAAATGTATCTAGCTGAGTTATCATAGCTCCATGTTTTCCCCTATATAGGTGTGTACTTAGCCCTTTACAGGTGCCCTCTAGGCAGTTGTTGCATCTTTGATATGAGTACTCGTGGCTTAGGATCTTGGTTAGGTCTAGGAAATGATATACCTCATGACTAGGGCTTGGCATCCACCATATGAATTCTAGCTAGTATTCTTAGACCAGTCTAGTCTACTAACTATTTTTGTGTAACTAACATGCATTAAACACCTTAAATTGTAACTTGTATTGACAAAATAAAAATCAGAAACTAATTTCTTATACATATTTGTACATTTCATGATTGTTCATATGAGCAATATGGTGTTATTTTCTAACATCTTTGAGGCTATTTTTTCCACTAATATTGTGATTTCTAGACATTGACTACATATTGGAAGTTGGGTTTTACTAAGATTAGATTTTTCCTACATGGTTGTACTTGAGTTTCTGCTGAGATGTGATATATAGGCTAAGCCCAAGTTTCGGCCTTTTGACCTTGTTGACATTGAAACTTATTGAGGTTTACAAGAATTTTTTATGTGGGATTGGATCCCTCCACATAGCATCTGACGTGGGTCGTAATGCCTAGGGTATTTTGTATTTATAGGGGAGGAATTACTGAGGGTAGATTGGGTAAGTATATGGGGAAGCTTCTGTGGGTAAACTCCTAATAGAGTCTTGTACTGGAGAGTGTACGTACGGGAAATATTTACTTAATGTCACCCAATACATTGAAATCTTCAACATTTTCTTGTACTCTTCAAGGTTTAAGGGGGGGGTACCTATTGGTGACTTGGCTGCCTGAGTGTACCAACTGGTAAAATGAGGATCCGACCGAGTTTTTTTTCTAGTAGACTTTTATTTTTCCCTTCTATCTCTGATTAGTACATGCACTTAATATATTTATTGGTAGCTTAGCTTGTTGGTGATTTTGCACTTTCTTTTTGGTCTTTTCATGTACTGGTCATGTTAGAGCTCCAAGTACGTGTCGCGCATGGTCATGAATTACTTGTGGCCCAGGTCTTGTGGGTTATACCCTAATAGTAACCCTTATTTATACCAGTTAGCTGGTACTGCACCGACTGGAAGCTAATCCTTCACTACACGTACTATCTATTACTTTATTTATCTTATTTTTTGTTGTACATGATATGCCTCTTTAACTTGCTTATGCTTGCTTTTTCTCGATTAGCCTATGATGCCTACTATGTACCCGTTGTTTTGTTACCCATATTACACTTCTACATCTCTTTGTGATATAGATCCTAGAATTAGCCAGCATAACGGATACAATCATGCAAAATAGGTGGTGTGACACAGCAGAGTTAGGTAAGCAGCTGGAGTCCTTGCGAAACAGTTTTCCTTCAAGTACCAGAGTTATCCTAAATTTTTCCTAGATAGAAATTATGTAGTTTCTCCCTGTTGTGAGTTGTATTTTGTACTTTTTAAATATATATTCTCTACAGCCATAATACCAGGTTTTTGGATTTATGTTTAGTTGTGCTTTTTTGTGTTCCACTTGTACTTCTGCTCTTCATCTCCTCCCCATCTTATTTTGAGTTCTTGGTACTGTCTCACCACTTCTTGCACTGGGCTAGGGTAGGCTTGTCTACAGATAAGATGTAGATGCCATCAGAACTAAATTTTTGGGTCGTGAAACTTACTCTCACAAAAATATTAAAATGTTATAGGTGGTTCTATAGGCTTTCCCTTACTGTAATTCACCACTAATGTACACTAATAAATCTTTTATCACTCATGACTTTCGGGTAGTATAGGGTTTGTGGTTTTGGAAGGATTTCAAATGAAATGATAAGCCAGCTGCCCTATTTCTTTAAATTATTTGCTCACATACCAACAACTTGCGTCCACACTTCCCTTCATCATTTTCTACCCTTTAGGAAAATATTTTTGGAGCTATTAAACTTTCATCCTTCATTTTCAATGCATCTAGATATATACAACAACTGCAAGATATTCATTTTGATTCAACTTCTCTCTTTTCTCTCTTTTTTAAAGGACGGAGTTTCTAAACATAACTTCATGTTAATCCTTTTTACATTAATAATGGAACCTAATTTAACTCATTTTACTTTTCCTTCCCTACCCCTAAAATTATGATTTTTGGCTTTTTTTTTCTCAAAACACCTCGAGGTGTATAGCATCAAAGGATAGATCATTTCATGTGTGGTTGAATAACAAAAGTGGCAAGGCTCAATAAGGGTTAACTAAGGATTTGCATAAAATATGTTGAAGTGGTGATACAGCAAATGTCCTAGATTCATTTTTCAAACTAAGTCGAGCCTATGATCTCACCTTGAATCAAATTCGAGGCAAGTTCTAGAAACAGAAAGAGAGTGAATTCATTAAAACCTCATAACACAAGAGATAAAAAGAAATAGATTTTTGTTGGGTCTGCAACTCAATGAAGGAAAATGAATTCACTAACCACATTGCATTTCCATCAATCCTTTTATTAATGAGGTAAGCCAACAATTTGAAGTTCGTGGTTGTGAGAGCGCTCAAGATGATTCCCTCTTTTATTTTTATTTCAAGACCCATTTCTCATTAATGAAAAAATGAAAAACAAGTTATGGAGCACTATATAACTAGATTCTGACTCCTAAAATGACTAATACTAAACATTACCCTTAAGAAGGTTGCCTATTCCATCTACCATATGGGAATGTCAGTCAACTCAACTATCAAAAACAGAATTAGAAGAAAATTTGCTTGTAGGGAAAGAACTATGGTATAAACAAAACCCCTAGAGTTTATTTACCTAAGTAACTAAAAATTAAATATTTGGGATACAATAAATATTAGTAAGTACAATATACCTTTACGATGGCTTTTAGTGTTGTTTTCCATATCTTCTTAGCACGGATGATAGAACATATATTAAGTTATCGACTCAAAATGAGATTACATATACAGAGTAAGTCTTTTAGCAGCAACCCATTATATCAACCATAAGTAAAAAACTACCAATAACCTACTATAATAAAAGAAAATAACAATGAAAATGATGCACAAAAAATACAAATGCCCGATGAGAACTAATGTAATGACCCTTATGGTAATTTCTGGGTTTTACATATTTATTTGTAGTCTATAGAATTTTTGTAGGTTGTAAGTAATTTATGACCTTTAGGGACCAATAGTTGGGTTCCATAGTGATTCGGTCGAGATTTATCATATTTTCTCTATTATAGAGGCTTAGCTTATGTAATCATTGACATCGCTTTCTTCCTTGAAAGACAAGGACTAGATTGATAGAGTACAAGGCATCTGCTCGTTAGCCAACATTCCTATAGTACAAGCTCAAAATCAAATTTGTATTATTTTTTTTATCTCCGTAAAATGGAATTTGGAGTAACGGAACCCTTACTTTGCGTCTAGAAGCTTTTGGTACAAGTTTATCTTATTTGACGAGATAATAGTCGGTTGACAGTTGAATTTTTTACTTCCAAAATTCAATGATCGGAATAATAGATCTAAAATTATATTGTTCCATCAGCTTTTTAATTCCATATTTTGATAGAAAAAGTGTTGGTTTTCTTCTCAAGGTATCCGATGTGATTTTGAGGTTTTTATTGATTTTATGCAATTTTGGGTTAAATGTTTACATGGTCAATATTTGTTTGAATAACCTTGTATCAGGATTTCAACTACACTATTGAGACCATAATTTAACTTCTTATATATTTTCATATCATTTTTATGTATTCTGACATTCTGAGAGATGTTCGAAGTCATTCACAAACTGTTGGTTTTGTTGTCAAAACAACACTTGATGTAGACTGCTCTTTTTTCTTCATGATTGTAAAGGAGAGGAACATGATCATAAAGGTCATCCTTTTTATCCATAAGCATCATATAACCCTTTTATATGATTGCACTGACCAAAACCTCTAGCCTTATGATCGTGACACGCTGCCATGCGATCGCAAAGGCTTGTCAACAGCTGTATATATATTTTCTTCCTCAAAATTTGAGTCTGTTAACTTGCTTCATCCTCACTCTTTCTATTCTATAAATTTTTATAAGTTGTAGTAAATCATAACAGAGTATGGGGAAATTAATTCTTGGTGTGTAATTCCTGATTCCCTCCACTGTGGTAAGCTTCGTCCCTTGTCAAGGTTTCTAAAATATTGCAAATTCCACCATTAATTCTATTTTTTAATTCTTGATTATTATTGAGTTTTTGTGGTTCTTGGCGATCACTTTTGGTGCTTTGGAGAAATTTTTATCCATAATCTATTTCGTTCCTCTATCTCAGTTCGTTAATCCTTCATTAATCATTGTAAACTTTGTAGAGTTCTAAATCTTTTCCCTCTGTTTTCTGGAAATTTTCAAGACTTTTTCTTACTTTTAAAATGCATATTTTTTATGCATGAGTTCCTGGTGTTGCTTCAAAATCTATGGTGAATATAGTTTCCAAACCCTTTTAGGCTTGATCTTAGGTCCAGTAGGGAGTTTAGAATAACTTATGTTATTAGTTTTGTATTGACTAGTAGAGTCTTATTTTATCAGTTTCATAGTTGTTTGAGGACATTTGGATTAGAACAGCTAATCACTGTGTGCTATAGTGTTGGTTTTACTAGATAATAGGTAGGCTCTTTGCGCTTACACTTGGGGCATAGCTTGTATAATTGGTCTAGATAACATTGATATTATTAGGTCGATACTATGAACATTTACTATATATTCTCTTCTAGTTCATCTCTTTAATTCTGGCAAAGCTCGGTGCAATACAATGCCTTTGACCGAGTATTGGCCTTATGATGGTTGTAGGGTGACTTTGTAAGTAGCAAATTGGTGAAGTCTGGGTTGGATTTTTGTTTTTGCCCTTGGTTTTTTGGCTGGTTTTATATGCTGCTAGTTGTATCCTAGACTGAGCTTGCAGAATGCGTAGAGTAGTTGTTGATATTTCTTCAGTATATGCATTCATACAAAGTGATGTCTATGAGGCTCAGCTTCTAAGAGTGCACATTGGGGTCAGGGGACTATTATCACCATTTTTTGAGACTATATAGTCTTGTAGGCTTGTTTTCATTTATGAATGGCTAAATTAACTAAAACGGGTAAAAATAGTATTTTCTAATAATAACTACTAACATAAGCAGTTTCCTACTTGTTTTAGACCTTCTGAGTGTTGGGCACCTTATACTACCTTCTTGACTTATTTTAGACTACGTTTCACACCCTGGCACTAGGTACTATCATTATCTCTTAATATTGGCAGTTGAGCCCAACTAATCTTCGGTAGTGAGTATAGCCTTTTCCATTGTATAACGTCCATTTGAGTTCAACCTTAATTATTTGGACATTGGGATATTGTGGCATTGAGTTGCCAAGATTCCTTGATACGGTGATATAGATGTACTATCACACTCGATACTAATTATGATATATCCTAAGATGTTAGAGATTAGTACATGGTTGGCAAACCTCCATAGACCCTATCTTTAGGCTACGAGTGATAGGAGGAGGTGTATAGGTTGAAGTAGGGATATGTGAGGCTTTCCCTTCCACGCGTCCTACATGATGAACCTACAGGGAAGAGGACATACATAAGAATTACTTCATCATTAGGTCTGTGTTTACTTTATTACACTTGATTTCTATATGAACTGTCTGATGTTATGGGATGTCATTGGGTGAGAGTTACTTATGTGTACTATTCCATTATTAAGGGGGCTTTGAATGGTTTTACATGGTTTTACTAATTTAATAATACTAGTTGTTGTACCTATTACTTTATGATCAGCTTTACCTTATGGGCTACTTGTGTGCATATTGTATATTGTTGTATCTTCCTCCCATGTCCTTGAGGTTATTGGTACTTTTCCTTTTTCCCATAGTCTTCTTTTCTATCTGTCTTGTCTTACTTTCTATTCTTATAAATCATTGCACTGCTTTAAGGATCCCTGGTATGACCTTGTATCCCTACCTAAGTTCCTGCTTTAAGAAATAGCTAGTGTTATTGTCGTACTATTATCGTTCTTGCCTAAGTTATATGGCTAACTTCCTTTGTTTTTTATTTAATTCTATGACCTACTTTTCTTTACATCCCTATTATTTACTTTGATTATGCCTTCTATGTTCCTAGTGGGCCCTTAAAGCCTACTAGGTACTTGTTTCTTCAATTACTTATACTTATATCGCGCTTGTATCTCATCATTGCAAATCCAAGTACTAGTACTTGTCGCTGATTTCATTGATCATGCCTTGATTCATTTTTTAGGAGATACGAAGTGAGCTTTGGGCATCTAGATATAGCTTATGTCTCATCATCTTATGTATTTATCTCTTTTGTATTTCAAATACCTTGTATCGTATAGATACACATTGTTTTCTGTACTTTTAGTGGGCTATGTATATACTAAGGTCTTTGGAGGTTTGTTGACCATACGTCCTCTATCCTTCTCCTTTTTTCTTTCACTTATGTTGGTTGTGCATACCCTGTTTTTCATAGTAGCCCATCATTTATGCATCTGGGTTACAAAGTTGGTTCTCCTACTTACAGGATAGTAGGTTCTATCATGACTTGAGAGTTAGTGTCATGACAGCCAAGGGTCCCACGAGTGTTATACAAATGAACTAACATAAAAAGGAAATAAAAAAAACCTGAGACAGTTGTAATATCCATACATCCAACTCAACATATATAATTTCTAAAGATAAATTTAACTTAAACAAGGGTCCAACATCTAACTGAAAGTAGAATTGTAGAAAAGTCATCAAAAGAAGGCATGAAGATCAGCAAGAGAATGCATGACAGGGTACTCTCACATCTTCCCTACTAAGTGAATGTATTCCCCCCAATGCAATCAGATAAGTAATGGAGAGAAGGTAAGAACTCTTGAATTACACTAATGGATTTTGGTGGGATTGCCCCTAAATAAGTGACTTAAGTAGAAGCCTCATCAGAATGGTCAGTACTTCTTGAGATGAAACCTATTTTATGATTATGTTGATCCTCAAGGAACCTATGGCGTGCCAACTCAAATGTGTGCTCCTTGGTGAGTCCAAAAGGGGTAAGATAGGTCTTAGTGGAACCTTAATCAACTATCTGCTCTGTACCTGCATCAATGTCATCAAAGAAAGAATTGAAAGGTAAATTTAAATAAATATCCCAATCTTTCCTTGCTCCTCTCTCATCCTTTTTATATTCTCATTTAATGTCTTTAAGTCGTCCTCCAACGTGTCTACTATTCAACATAACTTTCCCAGTCCATCGGTTGTAGGCTTCAAGGATTTCTTTTTTCATTTGAGTACTATATCTTGGAACTCCAAAATAAGTTATCAAGTTAATCCTTGGTCCTCTTAGATATGGTGTCTACCTTGTGAAACTCTTTAATAGTGGGCTTATGGAGGATGAGTGTTGTTAGAGGCCAGGGAGCTATAAAAGGAAAGTGTGGAGGTGTTGGTGATGTGGTATGAGTAAAAAGGGATATATAAGTAGGGTCGGTAGTTTTTAAGTTATCACACGCAGCATCATCACCATTTTCCAAGCTAGAATGCTTAGAACAATCCGTTAAATCTCCTAATTCTCCCTCATTGATCTTTCTATTATTTGGTAAGGGGCTATCCTCATCTTGACTGAGTGTAAAATCAATCATTCCATGCAGAATAGTAATAACATCAATGCTTTGGTGAATTAGGATCTTTTCCCTTCTACAAATTTTGTGACAAGATAAGAGAAAGGGTAGGACACGTTCTTCTTATCTCTATCATGTATGTTGAGTGCCACCATATCTCCTAATTTGATATCTAACCCTTGCATAATGCATGCAAATACAATACATGTTTCAGTGGAGTACTTGTTTTCACTTGAGGATGGGGTGAGGAAAGAATGTACAAATCATATCCAATGTTTATATTTGATGGAGATGAAACGCTTAAATATTGGTCCCCCACTGTAGCCCATGCCAATGAACCTCTGGAAATGGTATTTTCTACCCACGGATATTTTTGTTGCTTGTTAATATGACAATAATTAAAGTCCATGCTAGTAGGTCCATAATGAACAATTTAGATGTTTTTATAGCCCTGAAAGAACACTCAACATTCACCCCTTGAACCATCACGAAACTCTCACATGGTTAATCCTTCAGAAGATCTCTATGTTTTTGTGCATTTACTTGACTAACATAAGAAGCATAGAATTCTCTAACTAGGTATTGATTTTATACCATGGAAGAAGTAGAAAATAGCTCCCTTTTCCTTCTTCTAACTTGGTGCTCAATCTTGGGATAAAATCCCTCAATACTAGTGAGGGTTAACTTCTTCTCATCAAGGAATTTCCTATCCTACTTTCTTGCCCTATAAATTTCTCTCATATCCAGCACTTAGAAGTGAATGACCTCAATATGTGGGCTTTAAGATTTTGGTTGGGGTGAAGTGTTTGCTATCTTTCCTATAACTTTCCTTTTAGAGTTGCGTGGGGGTTGTTTGGATTCCATTTTTCAAGAGTTGGTTAGGTAAAAGAAAAGTAGAAATCTCGAACACAAATGTTGCAAACGAAAATTAAGACTAGACTAAATATGACTATAAAAATTTCTAAGACTAAAATACTAGGTAGACTAACTAGTAGTGAGTCAAAGAAAAAATGTTGGTAAAGAGGCCTCATATGTTATTGGCTTATTTTACCGCATATTGGCATATGAGGTCAGTATATTCCATCGCATATGGAGGAAATATAACTTTTCAAATGCACACCATTATATATGACTACATATGAACTACATATGAGGCAACATTTCAAACAAGATATACGTTTCAAATATGGTCAAATATGGTCCACATATGGCCCTACTCTCCCCCCTCAAGTTGAATCCAAAGTTACAAATTTACCAACACTAAGAGATAAGAAATCCATGTACATAAATGCCAAATTAACCCATCTAAGATTAATATATGTATAATAATCATCACTCGCACTACAAATTCAACATTAATTAAAGAAGATATCTATGATATTGAATCAACACTTAGGTATTTCATCCAATAAGTTGTGTTCATGATTCCATTAAATAATTTTCAAATCTATAGTACTCACACTTTCCAAAAAGTATTGTTTCATGTTATTCAAACACCAACTCTCAATCCAACGTTCAGATGTAGGAACATTTATCACCAAAATTCGATAATATCACCCATAAGATAGGTGTCACTTGGTCTTTCATAGGGGTAATCGTCCATTAATTTCAACAAACCATATCAATCTATCGAATGAAAGGTATGAGGTGGTTTATAAATGCATAGTTTTTACCAATAAGAGAGTAAAAACATATAAGAACATGAATAGAACACACGAAATAATTATTTTCACCTATATCTTGAAGAAAACTTACTCAAATTCCTTAAAAGAGAGATGAAGAACCTTTTTTGCAAAAACCAAAAAGAAAGATTATGAGAATAAGTTGAGTGTTTATAGGGTAAAACTTTTCCTATGAGCATTTGAAAAGGGTTTAACAATTTTTTTAAAAAGAATTAAAAGTTATCTAGGTCATATTTTGTGGGTATGCCCTGTATCAAAACTTTAAAATTTACCTTGGTCCTACAGGGGCCATATGCGTCTTCATATGATGGTATGAGGGCCGAAAATAACATGTGTGAGGTTGTATTTCAAAATTTCCACTAGTTCAAGATATGGTTACATATGTGACCAAATATGAGCTTATTTAGAACACATATGAGGTTGTATTTCAAACCAATCATTGGTTCAAAGGTAGGCCTCATATACATCTGCATATTATCAAATATCATCCGCATATGGTGTTTAAGGATCTGTGCATCACTTGTTTCACTTATTTTCCATTGTGCTTCCCATTTCATCCTACACTTTGACAAAAAAAAAAAACAATTATATGGTTAAATTAACCACACACTTGAGCTTCCACCTAAAAGAGCTTTAGTTAACGTCACGACATGATGGGATAAGGAGTTCATGATCAAGATTTGTCTAGGTAGATAACCTCCATAATGGATATATCATCATTCATTCCTAAGTAAAGCTTAAATTATTTCCTGTTTAAATTGGACTTCACACCATCTTTTCCCACTCACGTTACGGGTTCATCTGAGAAATTTGTTCTACCTTAAAAGGACCAAACTACTTAGATTTAAGCTTTATAAAAAAATAGCTTGAGCCTTAAGTTGAAAAAAGAGACCAAGTCTCCCACCTTGAATTGTTGTTTGAGGATTTTCACATCGTGCCACATTTTTATGCTCTCGTTATATAAGATAGATCTTTCACAATCTCTCAAGAAAAGCTCATCAAGATTATTTAGTTGTTCAACCTTTGACAAGTAAGAATCTTCCAAATAGAGATTCAACTATCTTAATTCCCATAAATCCTTATGTTTAAATTCCACTTGTAGGTGAAAGATGTTAGGGGAACATCCTATAGGGTTTTGAATGCTTTACTATAGGACCAAAAGACGTCATCTTGCTTCCTTTCCCAATTTGTATGATTGGAATTCCCCATCTTGGCCAGGATTCGTTTGATATATCAATTCAAAACCTTAATATGACCATATTTTATTAGGGTGATATGGAGCATCCACTTATGCTTCACCCCATACTTAGCCAACAATGAATAAAAAATCCAATTACAATAATTGGACCCTACACCGCTAATAATTTCCCTATGAGTTGCGTACCTTGAGAATATATTATTTTTTATAAAGTGAGTCACACTCTTTATTTTTTGGTGGGTACTGCAACAATTTTTACCCATTTACTCACATAATTCGTAGCCACTAAGATATACTTTTTCGTATAGGATCTTACAAAAGGCCTTATAAAATCTATCCCTCAAAGTTAAAACAACTCCACCTCTAGAATTAGTGTAAACCATTCATGTTTTGTTGATACCCCCTATCTTTTTGACATTGCTCACACATCTTCACAAAGGTGTAAGAACGTTGATAAAGAGTAGGACAATAATATCTATATTTAATCACCTTTGATGTGGTTCACATGTATCTATGGTGGCCTCTATAAGGGATGAAAGGGATTCTTGAAAAATGGCCCTCATTTCTCTTTCCAGGACACATCAACTACTAACATTTTTTGCACATATATTAAAAAGATGGGGGTCATCCAAAAAGTAGATCTTCACATCATGAATTAACTTTTTCGATTGATGGAAAGTAAGATCCTCCTGGAGAAGGTCACATGTAAGATAATTTTCAAAGTCGGCATAACACAGCGATGCTCCATCTACAAGACCTATCACATACTCATAGGGGAAAGCCTCCTCAATTTCAAATTACCCTTCTTTTATTTCATTTACCTGAAGTTGGGATAGATTGTCCACAATTTGTTTTTTACACCCTATGTAATCTTTAACCTCGAAATCACATTCTTGCAGCAAAAGAACCCACCTAATCAAATGGAGCTTGGCATCTTTTTTTTCATCAAATTACAAAGGGTCGCATGATTAGCGTGGACTATCACCTTGATTCCTAAGAGATGGTAATAAAAATATTTCAAAAGAAATATACGACAATTAATAATTCTTCATTGTGACTATGTAATTCTTTTATTTATCATTAAAAGTTTTACTCAAATAGTACAACAGGTGGATAATCTTATACTTTCATTAACTGGGGATGTGTTTACATACATAAATGTAATATTCCACCCATGATTGAGCCTTGTTTTGAGAATAAAGCATTTTATTTATATTAGCCATACTTGAGCCAAACTTGTATGAATAGTGCTTTTCATGTGTTGGAAGATTCCTTTCATGGATTATGGGATAAAAGGGATATGTTCGAGAGCACTGGGTAATTAGAAGTTCACAAAGGTAGTGATATACAAGTACCTCACAATGCAAGGTTATAGTCATCAAGTGAAGCTTACGTTGTGTGGATAAACTCAAAACATTAGGCCTCAATGTGCCGCAAACCTATTCTGCTTTACTTTCACAATAAACCCCATGGTGTGAGGGAAATGTTGCCAGTTAAACCTCGTGATGGAAGTTTAAAGATACCAATTCTACCTCATGATGCAAGGTGAGGCAGATTGGCTCAGCCATTGATGTGTTAAAAACTTAAGGATCAAATTTTAATTAATTTTTTAGGAATATAAATAACCTATCAAAAAAACATTTTGTAGGGGATCATTAGAGTTTGTACGTAATAACAAAATGAAAAAATGTCATCTTCTTTTGGGTTACTTTATACTTATCATTCTTTTACTTTTGTTTGTATGAAACTAAGTTGTATTGGAATTTTGGTTATGACTAAGAGTGTTTAAGTCCCCTATTTCTAGGGTCAAGGCCAATAGTTGTTTTTTTTTTTTTTTCTTATATTAGTATTTTCATGCTTGATCACCGTTGAAATATAATCATATTCTCATATTGAATTAAAAAGATGACGAGGAAGATGAGAATGTTTTAGACAAGGAGTGTGATCTTTCTTTTTTCACTAAGAGATTGATTTGTGACTAGGGTAGAGATATACCTAGAGACAACTTTTGTCTACAAAAAGGGAGGATAACTTAATGCATTAAATTTTATTGACCTATTCTCTCTTAACGATATAGTTAGGTTTCCAAGTTTAAGAAGTTTAGAGGATCAAGAGACCAAGGCCATAACATTAACCCTTTAAGTCAAAAACTAGATAATTAAGTTATCCTGATGAAATTGCATCATTTCCACTAATATGCAAGTATCCTTGAACCTAGAATCTTCCAAATTGATGTGTACAACACAAAGTTGATCACTATTTTTTTCTAGTTTACATTTTTTTACAATCTTCATTAGTACTTATAGAAGAATCAAACATTATTCTTGCAACATTAGAAGAAGTTGCAATTTGTTGAATTCTAAGTTCAAGTCTTTTGGGTTTGATATTCCGTCTCTTAAAGAGTCACTCTACTATTTGTTTGACTATGTTCGCTAGTGTGCACAATGTAGTGAAACACATTTTTGGTGCCATTTTCAAGGACTTAAAAAAGTTCGATATTTGCATATTTGTATTTCTTCTATTTTATTATCTTAAGTGTTAAGAAATTGATCTTAGATTTTGCAAATGCAGGTGATAATTATTCTTGAGAGCTGGATAGAAAAAAGGAATTTATAGAGACACTTCCTTAACTTGAATGATTCTTTCACCAACAAAAAAAGAAGTGTATCTCTTTATCCTATTCCTCAGATCAATCTAGATCAACAATAAGTAGTTGATATTGTACCAATGACAGCAGCTAGATGAGTTCAATAAGCAGTAATCCCAGTCAACATTTGCAAACCAGATCTTGGAGGGAAATTGGAACTGAAGTAGAATATGATGTAGTTTTTGTACCATAGTGGACAATTCACGGGACTGTCACATAAAGATCCCCACAGCCATCTTTATACTTTCTTGGAGATCATTAGTGGCTTTATTCATGAAGATGTCTTGACTGATTATGTTAGGTTGAATTTGTTCACTTACTCAGTGCTTTGGGAAGCTAGAAGGTGGTTGGATTTTGATCCAACACATTCTATAACTACTCGGGAACATTTCGCATAAAAAAAATTTTAGTAGATCTTTCCATAGAAAAAAAACTTGGCAAAGAAAAGAGTTACTAATATTTCACTAGAAAAGGGGAAAACTATATCAACCTTAGGACTAGTTCAAATCAATGTTATTAGACTATCCACATCATTACCAATCTAATGAGGTGCCGAACCATACATTTATCAAGGGACTAGCGACGTACATATTAACTTTATTGGACTTTATTATAGGGGTAAAGTGGTTGAAAATACATGTAACGATCAGGTGGATTTGTTCATTAACTTTGAATATGGAAATCTTGGTTGCAATGCAGATAGTTCAAGGTGTAGCAAAGAAAGTTGTTGTAGGTATGACTGATGTTGATGAAGTTACCGCTTTAAATACATATTTTTCATTGTTCCAAAATCAATTTAGAAGCTATTTTGTAGATTAACTTTGGGCCAATAGAAAGCTCCTATAAATCATGTCCAACAAAATACATGGTGCAAATTATGTGGTAGTGTTGAACACATTGTAGAGCTTTATAGTGCTATTATAGATTATTTGAACTTTGTAGTAATTATATATATATATATATATATATATAAAAGCCCAGTTTAAAGAAACATCAAACTTCCCTTGGGGTGGAAATCAGAATCAATACCGAAGACAAGGCTAAGGGTAGAATTATCAGTTGTTGGGTAGTCATATTCATAGTCAATCAACTAATAGAAGTAATGAGAAAATGGATAATAAACGATGGATGGACTAGCTACTTGTCAACTAAAGCGCCAAAGATAGTTACGGATATTAAAAATAATCAGATGGGCATTAAGAATTTGTTAAAGAAGATGGTTCAAATCACAACATAATAGAATGTAATACCTCACAGAGGTATTTCTGGTAATGGAAATCAAAATCCCAAGAAGGTAAATGCAGTGTCTAATAAGAGTGGTATGTAGCTGGAGGAGTTCTTAATAAAGAAGGAAGTTGTCAAGGATGCCATTACCGATGAGGCTGATGATTTAACAAAAAATAAAGAGGTCGTTGTTTTGAGACATCCATCTCTATTCCCACAAAATTTGAGGAAGTAGAAGGAAAAAGACCGATTCATGAAATTTATAAAGATTTTGAAGAAAGCTCATATTAGTTTGCCTCTTGTTGACATTTTGTAGGATATTCCTAAATATACCAAGTATATGAAGGATATTATGGCTAAAATGAATAGATTAACTAAGTATGAAACTGTATAACCAAGGAGTACAATTCAAGGATACAAAGGAGACTTCCAACAAAGCTCAAAGACCTAGGAAGTTTTACTATTCATGTTACTATTGAACAGTACATTAATTAACAATGCTTATCTGATTTAGGAGCAAGCTTAATTTTAGTCCCACCTTATTATTCAAAAGAATGGGTCTTGGATTTCCTAAGCCTACGACAATGATTCTACAGTTAGCTGACCATTTTCTCGCTCGACCGGATGGTATTGTTGAAGATGTGTTGGTATAAGTGGGATCAATGATCTTCCAATTTGATTTCATTATTCTTGACATTTATCCTAATCCATAAGTCCCATCTTTTAGGTGTCTATTCTTGGAAAATGGTTATGCATTGATCGATGTAGTTGTAAGGAAAATTACTATGGGATTCCATAAGGTGGAAGTATTTTATGTGTACAAAGACATGACATTACCAGCCATCTATGAAGAGTTGTCTTCTATTCATGTCATTTATATGGATTTTATAGCAACATGACGTACTATACAAGATCCTCTAGAAAAGGCATTGATGAGTGTTGAATTATTCAGTGGTAGAGAAACTCATGATAAAGTTCAAATGGTTGAGGTGGATGTTATATATAATCCTAGAGAGTTTGAGCCAATGAATAGGTCCTTGGACATCCTCCTAAACCATCTATCAATAGGTCTCGATTATTGAATATTTCCATGATGGAGGTAGTGATAAAAGAAGTGATTAAGTGGCTAAAGGTTGGAATTATATATCTTTTTTCTAATAGAAAGTACGTCTTCCTATAAAGTGCATCCTAAAGAAAGGGGGCATGTCAGTGATTAAAATGATGACAATGAATTGATTCCTTTCTACACTATCACTAGGTGGTAGATTTATGTTTAGTATCACAAGTTTAATTAGGCCACGTGGAAGTATAACTACCATATTCTATTCACCGATTGGATGTTGTCACGACCCGATTTCTCGGAGTCATGATGGCACCTACTATCCACCCAGTAGGAGAACCAAACCCTGTAGTC
>JBDJHY010308397.1:0-11671 GCA_039654485.1 Withania somnifera | reverse complement strand
ACACCTAGCTTAACCCTCACCAAAACTCAGCTGAAAATATAAATTATACCATAATTAGACCAAAAATCTGAAATCACCATTGAAGCCCCAAAAAGAGCTTCCAAGGAAGAACAAATCTTACCAAAATAGAAATAAAGTTCTTGGAGTCATTCCCCAATACTTTACAAACAAGAACCAACAATTATCTTTTGTATTTGTTCAAGAAATTTCCAAGAAGAGGAGAGAAATAAAGAGAATCGAGTAGGGAAATGTCATTGAAAAGTTGTAAAAATGGACTTTAAAAGACCAGCGGCAACCGATTTGTCAGCTAAAAGGACTAATAAACCATACATTCCCTCTTTCTAAAGGCTAAGATGATGACCGATTTATCAACCAGAAGGGCTAATTAATCAGCACTTGCTAATTTAGCATACCCCAGTAGGTGATTGATTTATTGGTCAAAAGGACCAATCAATTGTCACCTATCGACTTATTAGAGCCCAGACTAATTTATTGGTCAAAAGATCGATAAATTGGCTTGCAATAACAACAACAAGCAATAATTTTTCCAAGTTAAAAAAGGGGCTCGAAAATAAAACAAAGTTCAATTTTAACAAAACAAAAGAGCATCTTGCATGAAAAATATATTTCATACTCAACAAAATTGATGAAATGACCATAGGAAGTCATTTGATCAAAAGATCCCCCAACCAAATCAATCAAAAAGGTCCAACTTCTTCTACTTTCCACAAATACCCACAAAAAAAGCTCGGACACCTAGGGAAGTGCACCATTGGTCAACCTATCCAAAAATCTCCATTATAGAGCTGATGGAAGCATCATAATTCTAATTCGATATTTTGATGACCAAAAGCCACCCTAAGCTCCAAAATAAGTTTCGTTTGATGTGGATTCCAACAAAACAACTTAAACTCATAATGAATACCCTAGAATACAAACAAAAGGTCCAAATAGACCAAATTTAACATTTTAGAGCTAATGGAAGTGTTAGAATGCTAACCCAAGACTTCGATTACCAAAAGACCACAAAGGCTCCAAAATAAACTTTGCCTAAGCTGAATTTCCCACAATTCCTCTCAAACTCAGAATGAACACTCTAACACATGAACTAAAAGCCCAATTAGACCAAAGTTAATGTTTTGAATATAACTGCACTGTCAGAATCCAATTTTGAGCATGTTTACTAAGAACTCACCTACAAAACCCTAGGGAACCAAACTAAAAGTCCCATCAAGTTTTAACTGACTTGGGGTAGATAATAGAAATCTCTAAAGACCGAAAAAACTAAAAGAAAAGTAAATGACCACGCGGGTCATTACAACATGACTCTAGAACATAAGTGGTGGGTTTATTTGAAATGTTTGCGAGCCTCAGATGTTTAACTTGGTTGGTTATGCTTGCTATAGAATTGTGCCTTGGCAGGGCTGACAGGATTATTGGCATATTATGTATGAACTCGTTCTTGTATATTAGAAAAAAATAAGAAATTTTTTTGTAATTAACCAGCGGTACGAATAAAAGGCTTAATAATGAGTTATATTCCTGTTTGAGTTATTACTAGTCATAGTCGAGGTCATGAATTAGATGTTGATGATATTTTAGATACAGTCCCAGTTAAGGTGGGACTTGATCATTAATATTAGTTTTGATATAGACTATCTAGAGATACAACTATAGTTTATTTTTATACATGTTATATAACTTGAGATCCATTATTTATGTTAGGTAAGTTCTATTTACATTATGAGTTAGTTGTACTAGGGTCGAGTCCTCCCATAGACCTTATCATTCCAGCATCAAGGGTGACCGAAGGAGGGGTATACAAAGGTTTAGATGTATAGAGTTCCATATGGTTCTACCTATCAGGCTTAAGGGTCAGGGTAGACGCATACATGTTTTCTTTATTATCATTTCATCATATCATGCAGACCTTATCTGTCTATGTTGCTTGCTATTTGTATTCTCTGGTAGGATGGGGTGAGTGTTTGTATTCAACCTTATGTGTTTATTTACTCACTTACTTAATTTTTCGTGAGGTATACAACTGTTGGCATCATTTTTGGATTACCTTGGCCTATTTTTATAAGTATCCATTTACGAGTCCAGCTCTTAGTTATTTTAGATATACCCTTCCTATCACAATCAAACTTATGAGGTGGGTAGGTGGGAGCTACTAAGGTATTATAGGCTTAGCCTATGAGGCCATAGAAATAATAAGTGGGGTTTACCCTATGGGTTGTGAGATGGACTCGCGGAGGAGGCGTATTTCTGAATGGCCTAAGGATGTGATACTGTAGTCAATAAGGTGATGATTGATGTTGGTTAAGTATTGGTTTGGTTAGATCTCCAAGGAACCTTGGTAAATTCTACTGATGGTATTATAAGTGGTATTGGGCGTATCTCATGATTTCCCTTCATACCTCTTTTTTTGATATTACTTATTTTATCTAGCCTTCTTTACACTTCTATTAATTGAGGTTATTGGTATACCATCACTTCTATTATTTATTTCACCTCTTACTAGTTGAGCATGTATTCACGTACGTTTCATTTATTTTTCTTAATCTTCCTTGTCATCACTAGTAGTTAGGGTATATTACTTGTCTTTTCTTGTTAGCTAGATTTCTATGATATGAACCCTTTTTTGACTTCTATAACCTATTTTTTTATCTGTTTATTTATTTCCTTTATTGATTATATATTTCTATCGGTATAGCCTACTTGGTACCTGTGGTTTTGGTACTCATACTACACTTCTGCATCTTTTTGGTGCAGATCCTAGTACGAGTTGCCAGTGTTGATTCTATTCGAGCCTTAGATCTGTTATAGAGGTAGAGGGCTAATACTGGAATCTGGAGTTGATCTTTTATATTTCATATTATTTAGTTTCTATTGTTATATCGAGAAATATGTCTATTTTTACTTTCATACATTGCACTCTTTATATTGGTGGCTTATGCATTCAATTATCATGTTTTGGGGTTTTATTGACTCATTACAGACTTTCTCTTATCCCTATCCCTTAATTATATCTTATCTATCATACTTAGTTTTTTATTCATGCATTACTTACTGTTTTGGTGGTTCTCCTACGGTGGGATGTAGGTCCACTCATAAATTAAGAATTTGGGTTGTGACAAGATGGTATCAGACTTGGTTTACTGATATCCATGAAGCATGATCTAGTATGTAGTAGAGCCTTGTAGACCGGGCATGGAGAAATCCATATCTTATATTCAAGAGGCTACAATGAAATATTTAGGAATGTAGATTTCACTTCTATATTAAGTGTATGTCGTAGTTGGCCTTCATAGGTTCCAATTTTGACTCCTGTGATAAGGGGTTTTATAATTGATCTATGGGAGATAGTAGTCAGCTGACTATTGGGTTACCTTCTTCATTACCAGCTTCTTTCATCCCAAGAATGCCATTGGAACCTAGTTCTGATAGTTTGGGAATACCTCCAGTACCTAGTGTTCACATTCGTAGAAGCGAAGCCTATTGCCACGCCAACAATCAAATATGAGATTGGGACCCAACATAAGATATGCTTATTGGACTCTATGTATTAACGAGTGAAAATCATCAAGGTATTTGTGAAAATAGACAGTTTCCATGTGTTGTAGATCTTTATAAAATCAACAAAGTTTCTTTCATAATTAGGTTGTTCTCTAAACGTTGTTTTTTACTAAGACCCTTCCCCCTATTGCTAAGATCCAAGGCATCTACTTCTCTAAGACCTAATTGTGTTGTCGAGGGATATCTTTCAACGAGCACATCTTATTCCTTCTTTAGAGTCTACATTTACATTTCATATGCCTCCAGCATAGGATCATCCATCTTCAACACTGCTATGATTTCTCCTTTCTTCCTATTCCATCTTACCTGCCTATGTTTGAATCTGACTAGAAGGTGTTGGGTAGATTTTTTAGACTGATTCCCCTTAGGTTTACTGGTGAACCGGGGGAGGATCCTAGAGATTTTATTGATATATGTCAAGAGGGGTTGTATAACCTTGGTATTCTTGATAGATATGGTGTTGACTTCCATGTGTATCAGATGGTCTTCCTTGCCAAATAGTGGTGGAGGTAAAATTGTTCAACTAGAGAAGAAAAACCTACTCCAATGACGTGGACTATGTTACATGATTCCTTAAGGAGAGGTAAATCCACCACAGATTTCAAAAGCATTTGAGGGATGAGTTTTTGAGATTGAAGTAGAGACCTTTATCAGGTACAAAGTATGAGGCAGAGTTCCACTGATCGTATGCCTATGGTGCTTCCTCCATTCCTACTGAGATAAAGAGAGTCTGTTATTTTATGCCTAGGTTGGACCTAGACATTTATCGGACGACTGAGGTTTTCTTATCACTGGTTCATTATTTAATACTATTCTTGAGCATGACCGATAGAGAGAGGATCTTATCTATAGACATAGGGTTAGAGAGAGAAAGATGCCTCCATCATCAAGGTCATTTCATTGATCATGGTTATGGAACTTGGGGGTAGGACCCCTTATCAGCCTCAACAATAGGGATATTCTATTCCCCCTATTCAAGAACCGATGCAGACTTCTAGTAGTGGTTCTTTAGGTCATTGTAGTTGTTCTAGTTCATTTGGTCCTTTTAGACCAGTTTTTCCTTATAGGCCTTGTTATACTTGTGGTTCAATTGTACATATTTTTGTTGATTGTTCTCATTGGGTGTTATTTATCCATATGCTCATCCTATCATTTCTTCAACACCTATCCTTGCTCAGCCTATTAGAGACGCGCCACTCAAGGCAGGCTTAGTGCTCCTCATTAAGGTAGGGAAGTGGTTGTGATGGTGTCCATGGCAGCTGTCACCGATATTTCTATGTTGTACCAGGTAGACCTGAGGCTGCGGCCTCTGATATTGTTGTTGTAAGTACTATATCTATATGCTATCATCTAGATTTGGCTTTGTATTATCTAGGCTCTACTTGATGGTATGTGTTATCTTATTATGACCCATGTTTAAGTATTGTTAGTGAGCCATTTCCTATGCTTTTATCTATCTCCACCTAGTAGTTGATTCTTAAGTATGGATACATTTATTGAGATCCTTCCCTATGATTATTTTCTATCATCTAGCTTCGGATTTGTATTATCTAGGCTATACTTGCTCATATGTATCATCTTATTATAACCCATGTTTAAGTATTCTTAGTGAGCCATTTCCTATGTCTTTATCTATCTCCACCCTAGTAGGTGATTCTTAAGTATGGATATATTTATTAAGATCCTGTTCTATGATTATTGGGAGTGTTGAGACTCAGACTAATTTGATTCTATTTGATATGGTTGATTTTGATGTAATTTTAGTCATTGGATGTTGATCCCGTCATGAAGCGATCATGGATTGTTATGCCAAGATCGTGACCTTAGCTATACTTGCATACCCCTAGTCATATGGCATGTATTTACTATTCATAGACCGAGGAGGATTATTTCTTACATTCAGGCTTGTTGTCTTGTTTCTCATAGTTATTAAGCATATCTTGTAAATGTTAGAGATGTTAGTTTGGAGCTTGAGACTCCTGGTTTAGTACCTATTGTTTGTGTGTATCTTGATTTGTTTCACACCGACCTACCTAGCCTACCACCTGAGCGAGACTTTGATTTTGGTATTGAGTTAGTGCAGGGTACCAGGATCATTTCTATTCCTCCTTATTGTATGGAACCTGCTGAGCTTAGAGGGCTCAAGACTCAGCTTCAGGATTTGGTAGATAAGGGTTTTATTCATCCTAGTGTATCTCCATGGGGTGCTCCTATTCTATTTTTCAAGAAGAAGGATGGGTCTAATACATATGTGTGTTGACTACAGACAACTAAATAGTGTGCCCATGAAGAAAATTATTCGATGCCTCATATAAATGACTTGTTTACTCATCTCCAGGGTTCAACTATTTTCTCTAAGATTGATTTGGGTTTAGGTTATCACTAGTGCGGGTTTGGAGCAAGGGTACCAAAGACTGCCTTTCAGACTCGGTATGGTCATTATCAATTCCTTATCATGTATTTTGGGTTAACCAATGCACCCGCATATTTTTTGGACTTGATAAACCATGTGTTCAAACCAAATCTTGACTTTTTTTTCATTATTTTTGGTCGATGAGATTTTAGTGTATTTGAGGGGTGCTTGCTGGTTATTATAGTTTGAGACCGACTATGTTGACTAGATTGGATGTCCAGTCTTTGTCTAACCATTTGGTTCAACTTGATATTTCAAACTCAGGTCATATGTTTCTTCATTGATTTATTAGCTTAAGGATCTATAGTTAGAAGATATTCATAAATAGTTGAGTAGGGGTGAGTCCCAAAGTGTTTCCTTGGGTTTGCATGGTAATTTGAAATTTAAGGGTTGTATTTGTGTTCCTAGAGTCAGTGAACTGGTTTAGATAATTATTCATAAGGCTGTTAGTTCTCGACATTCTATTCATCCTGGTGCTAATAATATATATAGAGATTTGCAATAGATTTAGTAGTGCAGTGACATGAAGAAAGATATAGGAGAGTTCATGTCGCAATGATTAAACTATTAGCATATTATGTTTGAGTATTAGGAAATGGGTGATTTTTATGGTAGCTTCCCATTCTTTAGTTGGAGTAGGAGAGGATTAGTATGGGCGTCATTTTTGGATTGCCTCAGACTCTTAATAGACACAATTCTATTTGGGTTATTGTAGATAAGTTGACTAAGTCATTACATTTCTTTTGGGTTCATATAGAATATAGTGCAAAAGAGTTATTCTCCATTTATCTCCAGCAGGTGGTCTAATATCATGGCATACCAATTTCTATCATTTCAAGTCATGGTACTCAATTTACTTCTTAGTTTTTGGGAGTAGTTCAGTGTGGTATATGTACAAAGGTTCATTTGAGCATAAAATTTCATCCCTAGACTGATGGTCAGTCTAAGAAGACTATTTTGGTCTTTGAGGACATGTGTAGAACGTATGTTATTTAGCAGTTCCTGGGATCATCATCTAGCTTTGGAAGAGTTTTCGTACAATAGTAGATACCACTCTAGTATTAAGATGAATCCGTTGGAGTCTTTTTATGGTAGGCATTGTTGTTCTTCTATTGGTTGGTTCGATGTTTTTGAGTCCAGATTGATTATTACTGATCTACTCAGGATGCTTTTGATATAGTTTGATTGATTCAGGATAGGCTTCGGTACCTAGAGTAGGCAGAAAAGTTACTTGTATCTTCATTGATGTGCTTGGAATTTAGTATGCGGTCATGTATTCTTGCGGGAATAGACCATGAAGGCATGATGAGGTTTAGAAAGAGGGGAAATCTTATTCCTCGGTATATTCTCCCTATTGAGATCCTTGAGTAGATTGGTAGTGTTCTTACTAGTTAACTTTGCCTCCTATGTTTTAATCTGTGCATCTACTATTTCATATGGTGATATTGAGGTGGTATGTCCTAGATGAATCCCATGTGCTTTGGTATGATTATGTTGTGGTTGATGAGATCTTATCAGTTGTCGGGGAGCCTATGTTGGTTATGGCTAAAGAGTTGAGAAAGTTTAGACTTGGGATATTTTAATGATCAAAGTATAGCGGTAATACCATCCCATGGAGGATACCACTTGGGAGATTGAGACCGAGTTGAGATCTCATTATTCATATCTTTTTGAGTCCTCAGATATTGCTTTTATTTTAACTTTTGGGGATGAAAGTTTTTTTAGTAGTGGATGTTGTAGTGAGCCTTACAACTATTTTTGCATTTTTACATTGTCTTTCATTATAAAGCTTTCCCTAAGTCATTTGAGACTTATCGAGACTAGTCTTTTAGTTCCCGGGTCGTTCTTTTGGTTGTTATGTCTATTTTCCTATTTTAGAGCCTTTAGTATTAAAATGCTAACTTTAGTGAACTTTCTATGTAAATGATCACGGAATCGAATTCTGACAAATCCATAAGCTTTGAAATGTGATTTTAGTATAGATGAGATATTAGTTTGAGTTTGGAAGTTTAGTTTTGAGTTTATGCTATTTTATGTGTTTTATCTGCTTTATGTCGCCATTTTGGGAGCTTAGAGGGTCACTTGTGATCGGATCCTTGGATCTAAAATTCGACTTTGCCATCAGCTTAGAATGTCGAGTTTGAGTTAAGTGAGTTTTTCATTCACTTTTTGGACCAACTGAGCTCATTTTGAGTACTTGCTTAGAATATAGATTATTTTGGCCGAGTGTTGACTTTGGTCAACATTTTGTCGAAACAATCCAGATCAAAATTTCATTTATGTCATTGAGTTCTGAATGTCATTTCCATGTAGTTGGCATATTTTGCTTGTGTTCATTGGTTTTCGAATTCATTGAGAACATCATTTTAAAGTTTCAAAAATAGTTGGTTTTAGCTGATATCTGGTGGATCACATTCTCTTCACGATCACAAAATATTCCCACGTGATCGTGAAGCTTTTTCCATTTTCCTTCCGCGATCATGAAATATTCCCACACGGTTGTGTGGCTTGACCCATTTACACTTCACAATTTCTGCATGTGCTCACGCAACTGTAGTGCATTATTATTCCACCTTCTCACAATCGCGGCCCTCTCTACATGATTGCATAGTGTATCCGCCCAGCAACTATTAAGCTGAAATTTTGAGATTTCAGCTATTTTCTCCACTTTCCCTTCTTCTAAAACTCTCAAAACTCCATTAAAATACTTGAGTCTTCTCATAAAATCTTGGGTGATTTTGGAAATTCTATTCTTCTTCGATTTCAAGTAAGTTTTCACATTTATTTTAACAAATTTCACCCAACAATCCCCAATTTCACCATGTCTTTTCTTCACTTTATTTGATTATTTCAAGATTCAATATTACTCATGTTAGCTTCAAACTTTTGGTTTAGGTTCCTTATGTTGTGGGGAACACTTTGTTACCTTTTGTTCGAGGTATCAGTCTTGCGGGCTCGAGGCCCATTTTGAGCTTGGATATTCTTATTGCTTTATGGGTATTGTTATACTCATATTAATGTCTATATTATATTTTTGATAGTAGTGTGACCATTGGATTTCGTTTGCTCATGTTTGATTCTTTTGGAGTAGCTCAAGCTTTCTTCTATGCTATGTTTGCGAGTGCTCCGTCAGACAACAGGTAGGCTATGATCACTGAGCTTATATGGGGAATAATTGTGATTAATAGACATCCTTAGGTTGGGATTTCTAGTTTGGCAGCCATGACCCTATCCATTCTTCTAATCCGTTTCTTGGCTACACATGGTTGCCCTTGACCATGATTCTTTCCATGACTCTTGAACATAGATTGTGGGTTTATCAAAAATTTCTGCAAGTCCTGGTTATGACTTGGTTGGTTATGCTTGCTGTAGAATTGTGCCTTGGCAGGGCTGACAGGATTGTTGAGATATTATGTATGAGCTTGTTTCTGTATATAAGTCAAAAATGAGTAAAATTTATATAATTAACCAGAGTTACATATAAAATCCTTAATAATAGGTTATACTCATGTTTGAGTCATTCCTAGTCATGGTCGAGGTCATGAAGTAGATGTTGATGATATTTGGATATAGTCCCAGCTAAGGCTGGACTCAATCATTGACACTGATTTTGATAAACAATAGCTAGATATTCAAATATATCTTATATTTATACAAGTTATACTCATATCACTTGAGATCCATTATTTATGTTTGGTAAGTTCTGTTTACTTTATAAGTTAGTTGTATGTAGGTCACAACCTCAGAGCCTACCGATTAGGGTTCAAGGGTGACTGGAGGAGGGGTATACGGGGTTGTAGAGGTCTATGGGTCGAGTCATTCCATGTGGTTCTACCTGATAGGCTCAAGGATCAGGGTAGAAACATACGAATTTTCTTTATTATCATTTCATCATGTCATGCATACCTTGTTTTTCTGAGTTGCTTGCTGTTTCTACTCTCCGGTAGGATGGGGTACCAGAGTGTTTGTATTCATCCTTGTGTGTTTATTTAATTACTTCAATTTTTATTGAGGTATAAAATTGTTGACATCATTCTTGGATTACCTTCGCCTATTATTCTTATTATCCACTTTACAAGTCTGAATCTCAGTTGCATCGGATGTAGCGTTCCTACTACAATTAGAATTTTGAGGTGGGAACTAATGAGGTATTATAGACTCTACCCATGAGGCCATATAATAATAATTGGGGTTTACCCCATGAGTTGTGAGAGTGACTCAGGGAGGAGGCTTATCTCTGAATGGGCTAAGGATGTGATATTGTAGTTAATAAGATGCAGATTGATGTTGGTTAACTATTGGATTTGTTAGATCTCAAAGGATCCTTGGTAATTTCTTATATTGTTATTAAGTGGTATTGGGCATATCTCATGATTTCCTTTCATGCCTCTTTTAGTGATATTACTTGTTGTAGTTATCCTTCTTTGCACTTCCTTTATTTGAGGTTACCGGTATACTGCCAATTCTATTATTTGTTACATCTTTTATTAGTTGAGCATGAATTCGGGTACATTCTTTTATTTGTTTTCCTGAGTTTCCTTTTCATTGCTAGTCTTAGGGTATATTACTTGTCTTTATACTATTATCTAGCTTGTTATGTCTGTGGACCCTTATTTGACTTCTATGACCTATTTTATTTATCTGTTTATTTATTTATCTTATTTCTTATATATTTCCATTCGGTATAGCCTATTAAGTACCCATGTTTTTTGTATTTATACTACACTTCTGCATCTTTCTAATGCAGATCCTAGTATGAGTTGTAAGCGCTGATTCTGTTCAAGCCTTGGATATGTTGCAAAGGTAGTGATACGAGCACGATTAGCACCTACTCGTCGCGACCTTTCACACAGAGTCCGGCAAAGGAGCTGCAAGCAGTGCAAGTGACCATGCAGAAGAGAGATGCTTGGGAAGCCCTTTTCAAGCCATGTTAAGGGATATTCAACCAATGAGAAGCTTATGAGTTGGAAGATGTGAAGATCCCCGAACTTGAGGGGCCTAATTAAAGATCCCAAAACTTTGGGGGCTTCTGTGAAGATGCAAGACTTTTGGGGCAAAAATACCATTATTACAAACTTATAATAACTATATGTAACACCCCGTATTTTGCATATACTAGTCATACCTATATGATATCATGTGAAAGAAGCTTCCAAGAGTTTAAAAATAAGTTAACTTCCACACCAGTGTTTGTACTCCCAGAAGGCACAGACGGGTATGCAGTGTATTGTGATGCTTCGGGAGTTGGCCTAGGGTCTGTGCTAACGCAACATGGAAGGGTAATAGCCTATGCCTCAAGACAATTACGACCACATGAGAAAAACTACCCAACACATGATCTTGAGCTGGCAGCAGTCGTATTTGCTTTAAAGATATGGCGCCACTATTTATATGGGGTCCATGTTGACATATACACAGACCACAAGAGTTTGTAACATATCTTTAAGCAGAAGGACCTAAACTTGAGGCAGAGAAGGTGTCTTGCGCTAATAAAGGACTATGATATTGATATCTTGTGCCATCCAGGGAAAGAAAATGTGGTGGACGATGCTTTGAGTCGTATTACAACAGTGAGTACCAATAAGGAGTCTACCAAAAGGCAAGGGATGGCTAAGGACCTATGCCAACTAGAGAATTTTGGAATTCGTCTCCAGAAAAAGGGATTGTTGTACATAATGC